>BPLR01011775.1:0-25955 GCA_021605095.1 Caerostris extrusa | reverse complement strand
CAAAGTCTACCACACAGTTAAATGATTTCAAGCCACGCAAACCACTACCTTCAAAGTAAAAAAAAAAAAAAGAATTATTACTATAGATTTGTCAAGGACTGCAATTCGGCAGGAGCGCAGGGTCAAAAGGTCAACTAAACGTTTCTCCTGGGGCGCTCTTGCCAGCATCCTCCCACTCTGGTTACTCCTGGAATCACGGGTCAGAGCCAGCAGCATTACAATATTTAAGAGGCTGTCAATTTTTGTAAAAAGTACGACTACGTTCTCAATGTGGTCTTATTGGTAAATACCAAAAAAAAAATCTGTTCAAAGTATTTTAAAGCTGAAAATAATAAACTCCAATAAGAACTTGGATTATAAAAAACTTGCAATTTCCTAGCAAGATGGTGGCTTTTGTGACGGACATTAGTTTGGCACTTCTCCATTTTCAGCATTACTGACAGGTAAGAGTCACCTAAACTCTTGAGTCTCCAGGGCTGAACTCAACAGCTGGTTTGCGATGTTGATCGGCACAATTTTTCTCTTGAATTGCTTTTTCGATGGTGTCTCTTATTTGCACACAAAACTTCATATTTCTTGAGATATGGTGTAATTTCGGAGTACGAAATTATCATTATAAATTATTCTACTAATGTCCTTTGGTGACAACGGCAGTTCGAAGTTGATTTCCAAAAATTTAGAAGTGCGGCCGTTTGGTTCGTTGTTTTGATGAATTCAGAGCAATAGAATGGAAGACAATACTAATATTGAAACTATAAACTAATTGAAGACGAGTTTTTAAGGTACATATATTCTTTCGTTCTTCACGATTAGCCTTTGGGTGATACTGGAGTGAGAGATTGCTAGATATTTAGGGAGAAAACACAGTTGTTGCATAACAAGTGATACAAATTGGCCTCTAATGCCCCTTTTTTTGTGATTCGTCTGATATTCTTTTTCCGCTGAACACTTCAAGAACACAATAAGATAATAAGATTAGCATTAGCGCTGTAGAATTATACAAAGAGAGAAAAGTTAAACCATTATATTGTAATGACTTCAATTATGAAGATGCATCTTTCATCATAGTAGATTAAGGATAGAGATGGATGTGGTCTTGATCCAGTAAATATACGAATCATAATATATCTGTAGATGAAAACTCAAAGAAGAAAATGAAATTGAACAGAAATCTGTCAAATTTTTAATTACATTGAAAGACAGCATTGCGCAAATGGAGCAAACAACGCACTAAGTAAAACACACGATAAATATTTACAAAATCATATTAAATCAAGTTATCTTCAGAGATTTATAACCTCTATTCCTGGATAGCAGATCTTCAAATGTTTTTTAGTTCAGCATCTTTGAGTTGTTCTTCACGAATTCATTTTGCTTTTCAGGCTAAATAAATTATTTGAATGGTAGATATTTCCAATGTTTCTCCTTTTATGCTCACAGACAAAGTGTGTCTTAAAAGGTGTGTAATAGGCATTCAGCTCGCCTGGAATTTACTGGAATTTAATATTGTCGTGTTACGATCAAACTGTAACTGTAATGAGAGGCAAATTTCTCTGTTCAGGAAGGGCAACAGACATACGAGAAAAGAACATGGCTGAAACAGTTGTGTTCAAGGAAAATGGCGAAAGAAAAAGCGTTTAGTATGTTTATGTTGTGCTGTTTCGTTTAAATATATGTTATTGATGTTTTTCTTCAGCGTTATTCTCTATGAACAAAAAAAAAAAACTCTTTACATTCATTTCACAATCAATCCTAATAGGGAAACAATTATACACTGGTGTGCAAAATGTAAGCAAAACAGGTGGGTTTTTGCCATAACTCCACGAGAAATCATCTGAGAGACATGACATTCAGAAATGAGGAATAGTATTATGTACGTAAAGGATGACGAAAGTATCGGCGCTGAAAAAAAGGAATACAATGCATACGGTATGGAATCAAACAAAAACAAGCTTTATTGAACGCATAGTATCGTGATTTATGATTGTCTATCCAAGAAGAAGAACAACAGGCAGATGTTCCTTAATATGGGATATGCCCCTCCTCACTGCAATGGTAGGAGTGCCTATTCCTCAATCAGCATCTGTTTGAGTTGTTGGGTGTTCTGCGGAGGATGTAAGCATGCTGCAATGCACGTCTCCCCAAAGCATCCCACACATGTTCGATGGGATTTAAATCTGGGGAGTATGCTGGCCAATCCATTCAAGTGATATCTTCACTTTCCAGTAGCCCCTTAGCAGCAAGAGTCCGACGTGGCCGTGCATTGTCATCCATAAAATGGAAGTCTGGGCCAATGGCACCCCGGAACAGACGCACATGGGGGAAGGAGTACCTCCTCACAATAGCGATCCCCGGTTACAGACCCTCTGTCGACGTGTTATCCTCAATTCGCCCATTCAGCAAAAATGCCTCCCCAGACAAGAACTCC
The DNA here is from genome assembly GCA_021605095.1 of Caerostris extrusa. Taxonomy (NCBI): domain Eukaryota; kingdom Metazoa; phylum Arthropoda; class Arachnida; order Araneae; family Araneidae; genus Caerostris; species Caerostris extrusa. The sequence continues at coordinate 23,527 of BPLR01011775.1, read as the reverse complement.
AGAACCATCATAACGGCGTCTTTCCTTGAGGTTACTGGGATAAAACCGGGTCCCGACCTCTCTCCAAATCAAAACACGTCGAGAATCGCTTGATACAGAACCGACTCTCATCCGTAAAGAGGGCACGACCGGGGCCAGCGAGACACGCTCTCTTGAAGAGCGCGATGAATGAACAATCTCGCCGGCCCCGACACGACTCCATTGATCAGTTGTCCAGTTTTTGTGCTCTGCACCACTGTAAACGATGGTCAACTTTCAACGGGGTAGCGTTCAGGACGGCGGGCAAATAGGCCCACTTTGTGAAGGCGTCTCCACAGTAAAACCGCGACACTTGTCGCCCCGTTTGCTGTGGACAGAGTGGCGCTTGCTGACTGCTGTCGGCCTCTTTTCTCCCCTGAAGGACGATATATCGGTCATCCCCTACAGTTGTCTTCCTCGGGCGGCCACCACCAACCTTTCTAACAGCTGTACCTGTGGTTTGGAAAACTTTCCAAGCCCGCGGAACGACACTTTTGTTGATTCCGAACGCTGCAGCTACACTGGTGACCGTACGCCCTCGTCCAGCTTTCCGATCATTCTTCCACGTAAAGTTGTCCGGGTGATTTCTTCTAGCCATATTTCACGAACTGACTCACTGGCACTTGCAGCTAATATGTTGAATTGCGTCTCCATCCTTCCTTTTATTCTACTGTTGAGCTGCGCGCGCGTTTTTGCGTACGCTCACAACGCCTCCGACGTTTCGTTCCTGATATTTGCATACGCATGACGTTCTACTGACTTACGTGTTCATTGTATTGATATCCAGACCTCCTTTTCTGCAATTTCATGGCTATCTGCTGAATTTTTACATTGTTGCTTAAGTTTTTGCACACCAGTGTAGTACTGAATTTCTGGTGCCTATCGAGCAAATCTATCAGAGACTTTTAGGAGAGAAGTCGTCTCAAAGTTTGTGTAACAGTTACCCCCCTATCCACCAAACATCTTGTGTTCAGACAACAGTGATAGCCTCTCTATCCTTTGTCGAGTAGTTGCGATCTGCAAGAAAGCATTCATCTTGCGAATTTGATTTATTTGATACAGCACCTTGAAGTAAAAGTATGTTTGTTTGCATACAGTATGTTTGAAGTTTTGATCAGAGAAAAACGCTTCCTTTGTGTAAAAATCAAGATAATAAAAAGCCATTAATACCAAAATAATTTTGAAAAATTAATTTATATTTGTGACAATTTTTTTCAGTTTTTAAATGAGTTATTATATTTTATTTAAATAATATTTTTGATGCACACTTTGTTTAAATATTACTAAATTATACTACCCTTTTAAATTAATTAATTTTTACATTTTTAATTAAATTAAATTATAATTTATAAATTTAAAATTTTTATTAAAATTTTAAGAATTAATTTGTATTATCAACGAAATACTGAACTTATATTTTTAATAACATTAATATTTAGTAGTTAGTGCTGTGCTGTTAATTTATCAAATCTTAACTTGTTTTTAAGAATAGAAAGCTGCTATGAGCAGAAGAAAAAATATGAATCGGATTTTTTTAAGCATGCTTAAAAATATCTACGATTTAGGAAAATATTTTTTAACATATATACTTCAAAATAAATATGTACTGCGTGTTTTTTCTATACATTTTTTGTTGATATATTTTTTATTGATTTTTCATTACATATTTTTTTTTATGAATTGGAGATTTCCAAATTAAGCACAGAGAATGGAACCATGTAAACAAACTTTACCAGACAAATACTTTAATTGCCTATGGAGAAATTTTTATACCAATGTTAATTGAAATATATTCAGAAATATTTTTTAGAATTATTATCTCCTTATAATAGAATTTATATTAGAGTAATTTAAATTTGAGTGGTAAATTAATGTTTATGTAAACATGAACTTATAAAAGGTCCACACGATTCTTTATTGGAGAATCTAGGGAAATTCCTCCTTGATTTTTCTTAATTTATGTATTTTTGAAATATTAACAGCATCATGATAACATATGATGTAACAAAATACAACTTGGAAAGTTTTAAAAATATTTAAATTTGCTATATCCAGAGAAATCAATAAATGAAAGGTAGATTTAATATTATAGGTTTTATCATGTTCAGGTATCCCTGGATATTAAAATTCATCTTTTACATTAAAAGAACTTACTATAATTTCACCGTTTCTCCAAATTTATTTTAATTCATAAATTACATTTAGTTATTAGAGTGCCTTATTATGAAAAAAAAAATCAGTGAATTGTAATGGCAGAAGTTCAATAAAATAACAAAAAATAATGTTTTAAGATTTTTATTTCGAATACATTTCTAATGTTTACAATGCTCAAGTAGTGTTGATGAAATTATTTTAAAATAAAGCTGTTCTTTATTTCAAATTTTTGAGAAATGCATCTGAAAAGAAAAGAATCATTATTAGTCACAAAAGAAATTTTCTTTCAGAATTTAAATTTTGAATTGGTCTTATATTTTTAAAAGGCTGCATGATGTATGAATAGATCATTTTATAAAATATTCACAAAACACTTTTAAATTTGAGAATTATAAATTTACTGCTATTTTTTTATTTATTTTTATTTATTTTAAATAAACAAAAGTTAAAAGTAAAATAAACTTTAAAAAAATGGTTTTTAAGAGAAAGAGATAGTCAAAAAGTTTTTACCATTTACAAGTATGAATTATATCCATATCCATAACGATTGTATCCAGAACCATATCCTCCATACCCATGACCATAATTGCCATATCCACCATATCGATTGTTTCCAGAACCATAACCTCCATATCCGTGACCATAATTGCCATATCCTCCATAACCATAATTTCCATATCCACCATATCGATTGTATCCCGCATCAACAAAGCAGAATGCCACGGCAATCAGGACAAACGCAAAAATCTGAAAATGGCACACACATGTTAATCATGTTTTATTTAAATTTTAATAGTTTGATATTAAATTTTAATTTAGTTATTTAACAAAAGATATTTATAAAATAAATGAGATGACTTTTTGGGAAGTTTTATTTCAATATTTTTCGCAAGATAGAAAATCTTAAATATGTTTGCGATTGTGCTTAAAATATTACTGTACTGCTCTCTTAATGTAAGGAACAAATTTGGATCAATGCATCAGCTAGGTTGGAAAGCTAACAATGAGTTTGAGTCGAGTAACAGTTTTTATAAACATTAATAGTTAAATAACAAAATCAGTCTGGGAACTATATATCCTGTCATGATATTTCAATTGACTTAAAATAAAAAAATTGCTTTACAATACTTAATTTTTTAAGGTTTGATAAATTAAATCTTTATAAAATACACAATTAAAATGAAAAAATAATAATATTTTTTGTGACTTTATTGAAACAGCAAATATAAGCCCAGAAATGTGAAGGACGTTTGAATGGATGGAACAAATACATATGATGTTTCAAAATAGTGCAAATGTCAGTAATTTCAGTTTGATTTTTAAAAAAAACTTATTATTATTTTTTTAGTATTGTATGTTATATTTATTTTTCTATCTCTGTCTTCTGTACAGGTAGTTCTCCTAGATTATCTTTAAAAAGAAGGAAGGGAAGTAAGGCTATCTGAAAGTACTTTTATAAGTAAATGATCTCTAATCTATATGAGGACTTAAAAAAACCCGTAAACCTATACTAAGCTGACTTGATTTTAAAAATGCATTTCTTATGTAGCTAGCAACAATTGTACACACTTCCTCTTCATGGTTAAAATGTTGTACAACTGGTTAAAATTAGGGTTTTCTAAATAATTTTAAATATTTCAAATTTGATTCTTGAGCATATTTTCATTTAGTTTTTTTTTTTTACAGAAACGGAAACAAAATTCAGTACTAAACGTAAAATAAAATAAAAAAACCTAACATGTAAAGTTATACAATACTATAGCATTTAAGATGAATAACGCAATATCTTACCACTGCTTTCATCATTTTGTAGGGAACGATGGCTGGTGTCAGAAGCTATTCTGGCTAACGTGTTGAATCGATAGTAATTTATACCTTTCCTTCTGCACCATTTGTTATAGATTTTCTTTCATGATATCCATATTTCAGCTATTTAAATTGTTATCTATAAAATTTATTTTTTAATTCTTTTTTAAGCAATTCATTCAGTTTCAATTTTTTTTCAGATTGTGCTTTTAATCTTTATTTGATATATTACTATGAAGGGAAAACCTTGTTTTTTTTTTTTGCTCGAATGAATTTGCAACGTATTAAATGACTAATTAAAAATGATTTATAATCCACATTATAATATTTACAAAAAAATCAATGATTAAATAAGATTGTTTTTTTACAGTGACACTGTTTATTTCTAAACTATTATTTATCTAATTATAACATTATGGAATGCTGGTAGATTAAATCCGAAAAATGTTTTTATACATATATTTTTTTGTGTTAAAATATACTACTTAATACATAAAAATTAATAAAGAAATAAAATTTTCTTGAATTTGAGAAATATATAATTTTGATGATAAACTTCTTTAATTTGCTTAAGCAAAATTTGCAAATAGTTGTTATCAAGATATTACAGTTACATTATTATCAACATTACCTTAATCTGCTTCATTCGAAAGATTTAAATAAATATATTATCTTTTTAAAAAAAACCCGAACACTAAATATCATATAAGACGTCAGTACGGAAGTTTAATACAGATAATTATCGCCTTATTAATCCATAAAAAAACAAACTTCTTTGACAGAATTAATACCTAAATTACAATAAAAACACACAGGAAAAAAAACACTACTGGGTGTGTTGAATGAAATTTGCTGTTTTATGCTTATTCACTCAAAGGATGTAATAGTAATATCTATTTAAAGATAGGTCTATTTAACATAAAAATACAATATTATATGTAACTGTTTATAGAAATTTTTCTAATGCAAGTTTTCATCAAATATTATCTTATTAATTTAAATGTTAATATATTTTCCTGGAAAAATTGTACTTGTATTAAAGCTAATAACAGCCCTTCATAGGAATTTTTAATGTTATTTTGAAATGAAAATTATTATTAAATTGTCTGATGACTACATACTTTGATGGATAAAATGATACATGATAGTGATAAGACGTGATGCGTGACTAAAACAGTTAAGAAACCCCAATTTATTTATGAAATTGTTCTTTTGTATAATTAGAATTTAATATGCAGTGCTAAATTTCAAATTGGAATATGTTAAAATTTAATAATTTTTAAAAAATTTGAACAATTATTGACATTGTGTTAACTAGAGTGCTATGACTATTTAAATTTTTCAGATTTTTTTTCTTTCTTAGTATATTTATTTATTTATTTTTTTTTGTATTGCTTATAGATAATTGTTTTTTTTCAATTAAGATTATAATCAAAAATAAATCTGAAGTCTTACATTGGATGTTTAATGCTAGATGAAATAAAAGCAAACAAAAAAGAAACGTTAAATTCTGGAGAATGGGAACAGTATATTTTGGAATGTGTATTCAGTATTATGATCTACATTAATATCAAATGTTATGTAATATAAATATAAAAATGGCTCAAAACGTTCCTTTTAGAAAGATTTGCTTTTGCTAAAAACATTCTTCAATGTACAATTACACTAAAAGAAGTAGACGTGGTTATCGCTAAATAATATACTTATATGCAAAAAGTCTATTTTGATCAACACATATTTTGATCTAACTGTTTAAAATATGAATATGAAAAAATATATGAAACATATTTAAAAATAAATCATCAAAAATATGAAACATATTTAAAATATGAATATGAAAAACACATCTATATAGCCATAATCTAATTCGTTACAACCAAAATAGTGAAATTAAAATTTGCCATTATTTTATATTATTTATTTTTTATTATGTATAGAAAATGAAATATATGTGTTAGACGATTTTCTTTTCAATTCCTCCTATTAGCTCACACTCACTATATATATCTTGTTCAAATTTTCAATCGTTAATAAAATACTTTTTTATTCAGCCACTCAAATTAAAAATACATTATTTTGAACTTGTAGTGGATGACACTTGATGTTAATACAGTTTTTCAAATATTAATTCAATAATTAAATTTAATTAATTAAATTTAGTTTTTTTTAGATTTAAGTTGCATATATCTACCAATAGATGGCGCCAGATAAACTTAAAAACTAATGAAAATTATTTATATAGGACTCTCTGCAATATAGTGAAAAAAAAAAATAGGAATTGACTGATAAATTTTTTTTTTTATATTACTTGTTTATTTGTGTGGCCCACAATCAAGTTACAAAGAGTACATGCGTTTATATATCTTTACATATCTTTATATGCTGCTCTAGAAAATATTTATATCAGTTGCAATCACCATTTAAGTGAATAAATAAGGCTAATATATGTATATATATATATATATATTTATTTCCAATGGCAGATTATGAACAGTTACAGCAAAAAAAAAAAAAAAAAAAGAACAATGTGAAAAAAAAAAAACCGTACAACAACAACAAAATAATACAACAAATACAACAAAACATGCTGAAACAGAGTTCATTAATCTAACAAAAATGCCAATATGCAGATCTTTTAGCCACTAAAAAGTGTTACCAGGTGCACCACGGGGAGGTAGATCTTCTGCGCACCCATAAGGCTAAAATATTTAACTTATTATTGATAACTGATAAATTTTTATCAACTAATTCGATATAATGACCTGATTATAACGAGATGTGAGTCTTAAATATTCTAATATATTTTTCTTTATTGAAAAGAATTTAAGTAAAATATTTTATAAAAGTCAAAATTAATACTTTTCAGAAAATAAAGGAACGGAAATTTATGAAGACATACTGCGTGTTAAATTCGTGATCTATTCAAAATAACCAAACTTAATCGATCTTAAATTTTTTTTGTAAATATTTTTCATTCTAAGGTTTCTTTATCTATCTGTAAATAAATAAATGAAATATATGCCCCATAATAACTTAAAAATTATAATACATATTAGTTCATTATTTTATAAGTATTTAATATTTAGTTCTAAAATTTCGTAGGTAAAGATTGTTTTTTTAATATTACTATTTAACTTTAAAAACATTAAACATTAATTTTTTTGCCACCAATTTTTCTTGCATCATGCCGTACCATACAAAAAAAATTAAATAATAAATAAGGTAGAAAAGGTAGGTTTATGTCTTAATATTGTAACTTAAGTGTTAATAAGGTATTAATTTATAAATAAAGTAGAAAAAAAGGGACCGAAACTTTGCAGTATTATTACTCAATCTAATTTCCAAATTAGCACAGTTATATTCTAACAAATGAAATGAAATGCTGACGATGAAATAATTCTTAAATGGAATGGCAATGATGAAATGATTCTTAAATGAAATGCTAACCAAATAAGGTGAAAAAAATTATTACGAACTCTTAGTTGAAAATGATTGTTTTATATAGCTAATGTGTTTTATATCAAGCGATTTATTTAAAATCTTACATATTTCAAAACTATATTTCTACTTAATAAAATTAAAAAAATAAATAAATGAATATATATTATTTCCGTATAACCGTAATGCTGGATAATATCTGCTCTGATATCATATATAATCATACATTATGACTAATTAAGTTTTGAATAAAAATGGTTTTGAATTTCTAACCGTTTTCTTAAAAGATCAGAAAAGATTTCTTGCAAAAAGAGTTTTATGGAAGAACTCCTCTGTTCAGCAGGAATTCGAAACGAGCATAGTGTGGTGCAAAATATAAACCTCTTCGGTTGATTTACACTCATGTCCATAAATTAAGGATAATTCAGAATCACACAGAAATTGAACTCTAAAATAAAGATTTCACCTGTAGAATTATCACACACATCTTGAAGAAGAACAATGGCGAGAATGTAAGAGAGGGGTATATAAGAATGGTGGCAAAGAAGTAAAATTGTTCACAAGCGCTTTAAAAGCCTTTCAGCGCAATAACCGCATAGTTATGGCACAAAGGAAGCATTTGGATGATTTTTTACGTGGTAGAATTATCGGACGAATGGAATGTGGACATACCCAACTGGAAGTATTCGAGGAACTTGAAATCGCCCAGAGTGTCATCTCCAGGCGTTGGCAACGATTCCAAGATGATGGTAATGTGAGTAGAGGTAATGTAGATGGTAATGTAGCCACAAGTCGCCCCCGAGTTACAACGCCGAATGAGGACCGGTATTTAGCAGTTACTGCCAAAAGAAACATGCGGAGCATAGCATCAGACCTGTCTCATCAGCTCTCTTCAGCTACCGGTACGACAGTTTCAAGGCAGACCGTGTACAGACGCTTAGGGAACATTGGTCTATATGCTCGTAGGCCTGTCAGATGTGTTCCACTTACCGCAACTCACTGTCGCCTGCGATTAACCTGAGTAGAGAGCATGCATTGTGGATACCGCAACAGTGGTCTTGTGTGATGTTTTCCGACGAGTCCAGGTTTAGTCTGATTCTCGCCGGACTTCATATGGAGAGCGCCAGGTGCCCGTTACCACCAAGAGAACACCATTGAACGGCACCGTTACGGTGGTGCAGGATGCCTCATTTGGGGAGGAATTATTCTTAGTTCCAGAACAGACCTGCATGTTCAGAGTGTAACGATGACAGGCCACATCTATCGGGATGTCATTCTGGAACAACATGTACGTTTGTTTCGGGACGCCATGGGTGCTGAATTTCTGTTTATGGATGACTACGCTCGTTCTCACCGTGCAATCATTGTAGACGAATGCCTGCAATTGAGGATATCACCCGTATGGATTGGCCAGCATACTCACCGGACTTGAATCCAATAAAGCATGTGTGGAATATGCTCGGCCGATGAATTGCAGCCCGTCAACCCCCTCCCACCTGTCAACCGGAACTTCGGAGGGCATTGCTTGATGAGTGGTGTAATATTCCCCAAGATCAGATTGATAATTTGATACTCGGCATGCCTAGGCGTTGTAAGGTCTGTATCGCATCGTCCGGGAGACATACTCCTTATTAACCATCATACTAACCATGTTATACTGTTTTTTGTAAACAGGTTCTTTTTGAAATTTGCAACAGGGAGTAAAAATAGCAATTTTTATTAATTATGTCAAACATATAGCATCTGTTTTGCTCTTTACCTTTTGTTCAATAAATAGACTTTACAAATAAGTCAAATTTGTTTTGCTTCTGTCTCTTTCTTTGCCTGAACTTCATTTTCCTTAATTTATGGACATGAGTGTACTACAGACAATAAACAAATTATGACAATCAATCAACAACATCATCATCAAACGACAATCAACAATCATTATTATTAAAAATCTACAAATTTATATTACAAACGTTTATTTTGAATACTATTGGGAGCATTATTGCCAATGTATCAGAGGAAAGATGTTTGATTTAAATATCCTTTATTGAAATGAGAGTTTCTCTTGGTGCACTGGGATAGTAATATATTGAAACACTAACTTATACTCTGACTTATTTTCTTCCGCCATATATTGTGCGAATTCTTTTGGATGCTATGGAGACTATTCCAGAACATACTATATGTTCAGACATGACATATTATGATAATATTTCATATCAGTTTGTATCAAATTCAAATACAGAATTCCATCTTAAAAGGGCACTTTTCAAATACCATTTATGATGAAGAGAAAATTATTTATTAGAAATCGATATGTGTATTTCTATCGATTTACTTGTCTCAATTTGAATAAAAAAATATTATAAGATCTTATTTGTTTTGCATTATATAAATCTAAGTAATCATTTTTACGCATTAAATTCTTTTTTAATCCGTAACTTTCGTAAGTTTTAGGTACATTCACATTTAATATTGAATGTGATATACAAACTGGATAGGATAATCTTAATGATATTCAAATTAGTTAAAGATTAACCAAATCTTTTTTAATTAGAAATCTAAAAAAAAAAAAATGCAATTTTATTTTAAATATTATTTTAAAAATGTAAATATTAAAAAATTTTATTATTTAAATGGGCATAAACAAAAAGTTGAAATATTACGAAATTTTTTTTGTTATTTAGATGATTGAATTAAAAATATGATGCCTAAATATAAAAAAAAAATGACATTTTAAGATAGTATAATTTTTAAGTTGTCATTATTTATTATTTTGTCATCAATTTTTATTTTTCTATAATTTAAAAATTTTTCTTATAAATCTTTTTAATTTTATATTTTTAATCATTTATAATAATTGACTTTCAAAATCAGCAGTTATATTGTCTTTTCCTAAATTTTTGGTTAAATATAGATGTATAATTGTTTTTAAATGAGAATTAAAATTAAACTAGCAATAAAATAATTGATAATAATAAATTAATAAATAAATGATATTTAAATGGACTTAAAAAAAATATTTTGCAGAATAATTACAATTGACACAAATGGCACTCTATTATAAAAATATAGTTCTAAACATAAAAAAAAAAAATCGAACTCTGAACATTACTAAACTTGTCTTTCGTAAAATTTGTTATTGGCTTTGCAATACATATTTTATTTATGAATTGTGGATTTCGTAACTTGGGCATGGGCATTGGAAAAATTTCAACAGGCTACAAATTTATTGCCTTGAAAAAAAAAAATTTGTACCAAAAGTTAATTAAAATAGATTCATGTGTGTTTTAAAATATTATTTTCATATAATATAAACAGTCCAGTCACATTAATGTGACCACATGTCAAAAGCCAGGGTATATACTTTTGTATATTCTGGTTTTAAGTGGAGTGTGGAATGTGGTATTAAGTGGAATTCTTTATATACACTACACTGCAATGTGCTGCCACCTGCCTTTTTGGGATTGGTTATTTCACGGTGACGTCGAAATAGGTGGTGGTCACATTAATGTGACTGACCGTGTAATTCACTTTAGAGTAATTAAAGTTTGATTGGTCAATTAATGTTTATTTAGACATGAACTATATCATGTTAACGTGATAATCCTTCATTAGTGAATCTGGTGAAATCTCACTTTCAATTTTCTTAATTTATGCATTTTTGTGAAATACAAAAAGACCAGTACCAGAACAGCATCATGATATATGATGTAACAAAATCCAACTCGGAAAGTTTAAAAAAATATCCAAAATGGCTGCATCAAAAGAAATTAATAAATGAAACTTAGATTTAATATTCGAGGTTATCATGTTCAGGTATTTTGGATATTAAAGTTCATCTTTCACTTTAAAAGAACTTAAAATAATTTTGAAGAACCGGTGAGCTATTCTAATATATAAATCAGATTTAGTCATTAGCGAGTTTTATTAAGAGAAAAAAATCAGTGAATTGTAATGGCAGAAATACAATAAAAGAACAAAAATAATGTTTTAAGTTTTTTTTTATTTCGAATATATTTCAAAAGTTTACAGGTTTCAATAATGTTGATGAAATTATTTAAAACAAAGCTGTTCTTTATTTCAAATCTTTGAGACAAGCATCTAAAAGAAAAAAATCATTATTAGTCACAATAAGAAATTTTCTTTCAAAATTTAAACTTGCCTTATATTTTTAAAAGGCTGCATGATATATAAATAGATCATTTTGCAAAATATTCATTAATAACTTTTAAAATTGCAAATTATAAATTTGCTGATATTTTTTTTTTTGATTTTTAATATAAATAAAAATTTAAAATAAAAAAAAACTTCGTGATTTAAATGTCCATGAACTTTTAAGAGAAAGAGATAGTCAAAAAGTCTTTACCATTTAGAAGTGTGAATTATATCCATATCCATATCGATTGTATCCTGAACCATATCCTCCATATCCAGAACCATATCCTCCATATCCGAACCATATCCTCCATATCCAGAACCATATCCTCCATATCCACCATATCGATTGTATCCAGAACCATATCCTCCATATCCACCATATCGATTGTATCCTAAACCATATCCGCCATATCCACCATATCCTCTATTTCCATAACCATAATTGTCATAACCTCCATATGAAATGTATCCCGCATCAACAAAGCAGATTGCAACGGTAACCAGGACAAACACAAAAATCTGAAAAAACATAGACATGTTTATCAAGTTTAAATAGTTAAATTGTGAATAGGTTTGATGACAAAACTTTTAACTTTATATTTATTAAACACACGAGAACAATAACATTATTAGTTTTTACAAAAGGTGAAAGATGCTTTTTGAAATTTTTAAATAAGTATTTTATTAAATAAGCCCTAAAAGATTTTGCTATTATACTTATTTTTAATAAAGTAAAGTAGTTGTAATGATCCTTAAATGACAACTTCAAATTTGGTTCAATGCATCTGTTGAGATGGAACGCTATCAATGAGTTTGAGCAGTGTAATAATTTTTATAAACATTAGTAATTAAATTATATATCAGACTATGATTATATATCAATTTATGATGTTGATATTGGCTTAAAAATTTGTTTTATAATATTTAATACTTATAATTTAATAAATTAAATCTTAATGAAAAATAATAATATTTTAGTAACTTTATTTAGACAGTAAGCACAGAAATGGGAAGGATGTTTGAAATGTTGGAACAAATATACATGATTAAGTTTCAAAATTCAGTGTAAATGCTGAGCTTGTTTCATTTCGAATACTGTTTTAAAATTATTATAATCTTTTTGTATTGTATTTTATATTTATTTTTTTTTCTATCTGCTTTTTGATTAGGTAGTCCACCTACATTATATTTATAAGAAGGAAGGGGAAGCAATGCTATCTGAAAGTAGTTTTATAACTATTTGATACCTAATATATTTTGCGGGCTTAAGAAAACCTATAAACACAAGCAAAACTGAAATAAAAATGTCACAATTTTTATTTAGTTTACTTTTTTTAAAATGCCTTTTTAAAAAATGCAATTAGCCTAATTGTATGCACTCTCCCTTTCACAGTTAAAATTTTATACTACTGGGTTAAAAATAGGATTACCTAAATACTTTTAAATAATTATATTTGATTGTTGAGTATATTTCCATTCATTTTTTTTAATTCAATTGGAAACAAAATTCAGTGTTTGTTCAGTAAATGTAAAGAAATGAGTAAAATCAAACATTTAAAGTACTTTTAAGATGAATAAAACAATATCTTACCACTGCTTTCATCATTTTTGTAAGGAATGATTGCTGCTGTTAGAAGCTGTTATGATTAAATTGTTGAATCGATCGCTTTATATACCTTTCTTTCTGCATCATTTGTTACAGGTTTTCTTTCATGATATTCACATTTCAGCTATTTAATTTCTTATCTATAAAAATTATTATTTTAAGCAATTCATTCATTTCAAATTTCTTTTCAGATCTCCTTTTTGATCTTCATTTGATATATTACTGTAACGGAAAAACCCTTTTTTGCTTGGATGAATATGCAACGTATTAAATGAATAACTAAGAAATATTTTATAATCCGCAATGTAATATTTCATAAAATTCAATATTTAGATTAAAGAAGGTACATTTAGAAGTGCCATTGTTTTTTTTACACTGCCAGTTACTTGCCACTGTTATTATTATTTATCTAATTATGTCATAATGAATTTGATGGTAGGAAAAAGCAGAATGGTTTTTACATGTGTTTTTATTTTATATGTGCTAGAATATTCTCTTTAATACGTAAAAATTTATAATGAATTAAAATTAGTTCAAATTTGAGAAATATAAATGTTGATAAGATGTCCTAATTGACAACATTAATTTTCGTAAGCAAAATTTGCATATAGATGGATATCAAAATGTTAAGGTTACATTACTATCAGCATTACCTTAATCTGCTTCATTTGAAAGATTTAAATATATTTTCTTTAAAAAAAAAGGCCGAATAACTAATATCACATAAGAATCTCTACGGAAGCTTAATACAGATAATCACCTTAGTTTATAGAACAGTCTTAGTTGACATAATTAACAGTTAAGTTAAAACAAGCATATAAAACACCTACTCGGTGTATTGAATTAAAACTGCTGTTACATACTAATTCATTTAAAGAATGTAGTATTAATATCTAATTAAATTTAAATATATTTGACTGAAAAATGCATTATTATTATTTAATATATTTTTTTAATGCAAGGTATATATTACAAATTGTATTAATAAAGGGGATAATACGTTTATTTAAAGTGGGTTTTAATATTTTGAAAGCAAAATTATGATTTAATTCTATGGCTACGAACTAAATACTATTTTTCAAAAATATTAGTTAATTGATTTTTAATTATTAAGTAATAATAACATTTAAAAAGAATAGAAAAGTAAAAAAAGCGAAAGTATTAGATAAATTTAATTCTGTCATTTCTTTTTTTCGCAAACAGAATTTATTCCTTTATCGTCTAAAGGAAGTCATAAAAAATCCTTGTTATGTTGAATTTGTGTTGTCGCCGCCATGATTACTCGGAGATAATTGTCGAACATTCCTGTGATAAGAATTCAATTTATTTGTTCATACAATACTTGATAACTTCATTCACACCCAATTTACCTCAATGATTAAGATAAAAGAATTCAGAGGCTTTTTCAACGATTTTGCAAGCTGATAATAACACGCAAAATTTCACACATCTATCATCCATTGATATTCTTCCACGATCATATTAAATGAATAGAGGACGACACATCAAAAGAGGAAAGCTTCAAAAATTAAGTAAATTGCAATTTTTTTTTTTATCAAATGATAATATTTTTAACAAAGTGCAATAACCCGTTCGAAAAGTCGAAACTAAGGTTTTCCTCTAGAATTCAAATAACGGTTTCAGAAAAATCGTGATCAAATCCACAGATCACGATATCTGTGGATTTAGGCGAAAACTGTAATAACGGCCGAAATTGCAACCTTATATATATATATATGTTCTAATGCAGCTCAAACACTTAGACAATTGTCTTTGATGCATTAAGGCAAGCGCTGCACTGACGTTACTCACTCACTGGCACTACCCAGGAGTTGCGTGTAGCTTCAAGATAAACTACGGAAGCGGAGCAACAATACCTCCGCAAAGCTCTACGATCATGTTAGACCGGGACCTACGGTTTAAAGTGGATTCGAACCACTACAAACATCCATGGCACCACCGGGATTCGAATCCGATACCTGTGGTACCGAGCGCCAGACACTCGGCCATTCAGGCCCCTACCTTATATATATATATATATATATATATATATATATATATATATATATATATATATATATATATATATATATATATAATACCAAACCCAACTCATAACTGGGGCCTCAAACATCCTAGACCCCGCCATATTAAAAAGAAATAATTTCTTTTACATGAATAAACAACGTAATACAAAAGCTGAAATCCTTTCACGAATTTCAATTTATCATGTGTGAACATATTTTGCTTTAGAGTATGCCAGAGAGTATGCCAATGCTCAATAACCCAAGAAATTGGTTTGAAATCTAGAATACTGTATCCCTGAGGGAAGTCGCCAATCGTGCAATCCGAACATTTCGCCAATGTTCCATCAATTTCTTTAAGGTTACTGTACTGTAATTAGAGGAATTCATAACTTCTTTTCCGAACAATATAAATGACTATTTTATTGTTACTTTGGTTGTTATTTGCAGAATTCTTTATTTGATATAAATAAATAAATTTTAAATTTAATATATTTATATATTAATAACAAAATATATTTTATATATATATTATATATAAATGTTTATACATTTTTATATTTATATAAAATATATTTTAATATACATAAATTAAAAAATATAAATATATTAGAAATAAAATTATATTAAAATATAATATAAATATAATATATATATTTTAATATAAATATATTAAAATTAAATATATTAAATATTTAATTTTAAATATATTTATAAATTTAATATAAAAAATAAATGTATTTAATAAAAACAGCAAATATATATTCTTTTATTCTGATAAATCATTAAAAATTCCGAGGTTGTTCTTTTAGCATCTTGTTGGCGTTATAAAAGATTTTTGGCAATGAATTTTGGTGAAGTAACGTTTACAATAACACCGAACTTCGGCAGCCATTTTGTTGTTTACGCGGCGACTTGACATCCCTAGTGTTTTAGGCGTGTAAATCGTTTTGTCACGAAAACTAACTGAGGGATTTATTATAATGTTTACTTGCCGATTCGCATCTTAGCATTGCATTTGGCACATAGGGTACAGTATTCTCTAATAAGAAATTCAGGAAACAATTAGAACTGGAGTTCAGCACTTAAGGTTCCGCTTGTTTATTTGGCGATTTTTTGTTTTCTTTTTTTCACCAAATCCCCTCCTAAATAAACAAATCCCAAATAATCCTCAACTAATAAATCATAATGTTATACAATACTGTGGTGCGGTAAAAAGAGATTTGACGAAATCGAACCTGAAATGCAGAACCTTCACATTAATTATCAACTTCAATTCGGATAGAAATATAACAAAATTTAATAACTCTAGAACTTTAGAAAGAAGTAATTTTTTTTACTAAGTACCAAATTCTGACAAAGAAGTTTTTAAAATTATGATTAAATTAAATTTTATAAACATAAACTAATCTTTTAAAATATTTTTAGGCTATTGAAACAACAATGAAATTAACATAAAACAGTCATTATATTGCTTGAAAGAATAAATAAAATGAATTCGGTTGACTTCTATTATAACCCTAAGGAAATTGGTGAAACTTTCAGGCTTCCTAGATTGGCTACTTTTTTCGTCGGTACAGAATTCGTAGATTTATATAATAATTTATATTTTTAATTATTTATAACCCACTTAATTTTCCAATGCATTCATTGCATAAGTATAAATATTCAGTGCATAATTTTCAATTAAAATTACTTAGTGATGGTAGAGAGTAGTAAATGCATTGTCGTTGAGTAAAAACTATAAAAATCTAGAAATGATGTCGTTGAGTGATATAGAACTTGTATGACACTTATAATTTAATGAAACTAATTGATTGCGGAAAATAATTTACAAAAATATGAAGTATTTCGTACTTTATGAATGCATAATAATTTAAAGCAATTTGTTTAAGATAAACGAATGTTTATATGTAAGGCTAATTTTATAATATTTGAGAATATGTTGTTTTTCATTATTTCAGAGGTAATAATTATTTTTGTAGAATAAGTATTAGTAAATGTGGAAAACAATCTAACTAATAAATCATTCGTGTTTATTTTAAATTTAAAAGTATTTCATTAAATTTAAAACTCATTACAGCAGTTCGAAAATAATTTTTTTAAATTTTGCATTAAATTAACCTAAAAAAATATTGTTTAATTCTTTTTCGGTTAGTAAAATAATTGTTTAATTCTTTTCGGTTAGACACTAAAGAATGGATTTACTGTATTTCTATGTATATTAATAAGAAGCGAGTTCAATATTGTGCCAATAATGTAATTGGATATAGGTGGAGTTTTTAAACTATAAGTTTATATTTGATAGATTTTGAGTAAATTTTATTGAATATAAAAATATTCGTTTGCAACAGTTTTTGCAATGTTTTTTTTTTTTTTATTTTTAAATAATTGTGTTAAAATAAAAATAAAAACTACAAATGACAAAGTATAGAAATATTAGAGAAAAAAATAATTTACTAAAATTTTCATCATTTTGGATTTTTAGCTTTTAAATTCAAGCTGTGATCCTAAGTTGTCCTTTCAGAACTATTTATACCAACACGTTCCGCACGAGCCGTCAAGTACTTTTATCATTGATGTCACATATTTGAAGGTGAGATTTTTGTCTTTTTTTTGTAATTCTTCACAAATGATTGAATTTTTACAAGAATTACATATATAATTCCGGCTTATCTTATGTAATTCTATCCGATATTTAAGAATTGAATATCTTATTCGATAAATTTAGTAAGAAGAAAGTTAATCTGAGAACTTAAGTACGTTTTTTGCCAATAAAAAATGTAGACCTTGTATACGTTACAAAAATCTTTTGTTGTACTTATAGAGATTGTAATAGAGGTTTTTCACTTGAAATTTCTATTACAAAAATTATTATTTATTTGATTTGACAAATATGTTTTTCTTTGCCTTTTAATTACTAATTATATTATACTATTTTGTTTTAATTATTTATAACCTCATAAAGGCTTAATTTGTTTTGAAATATAACATTTCAAGCGTATATTTTGCTAACATTTAAATAGCTTTATTAGTTAATAAAATAAACGAAGTGAATGCAATAAATATAATAAAGCAGTGATTTTATTTGAATTATCCAATTTCACTGAAAATCTTATGTATCTAAATTCAAATTATATTAATTGAAATATTAACAAATTGCTTATGGAATCTAAATAATCCTTTTGTATTATTTTAAAAACTGTTCTGTTAATAATTATAGTTTTTATTATCTTTATAACCAGAAAAGTGCATTTATATTCCCAATTATAAATTTAAGTGTATAGATAGAATAGAATGGAATAAATTAAAATTTTTAATTCTTAAATATAAGAAATTTTACTTATATTTAAGAATTCATGTGTGTTTATGACCCAATATTTTATTTATAATTTGTTTTATTCATAATAATTTGCTCAGTATTTGATTAAAAGTACAGGTTTTTGCAGTAGCTCTGAATTAGTATCGATATGCTATAATAGGCATAAATTGTTTTGGAGAATATGTTGAATTCAATTTATCAATACCTAGTATCATATTTTTGTCTGAAAATTACCTCATAGTCATTTAAATGATGATGATTATTATTATTATTTTTTTTTTTGTAAAATGTTGATAAATAGAGTTTTTCATTGGTGGTTTTAAAAATAAATGGACTAATTATTCCTTGAACACTTATCTTGTGAAATGAATTAAGATATTTTACTGTATTACACGACTGTAGTGCCGAATTATTGATAACTGTATTATTTGATTGTATTATTGAGTGTATTCTTTGAATACGAGATATTCATGCTAGATTACGATTTTGTTAAATTATTTTTTGCTGGTTTACAACTTAAAAATGTTATATCAACATTTTTAAGTTAATCAAATTAAAAGCATAAAATTAAAATGGTAGGTTAATCTGCGTTTGGACTTAGAGGGTGAAAGATCGAAGTATGGTATGATCGTGAGGACATGTTAATGCAGCAATTTATTTTTATAATGGTTAATTTTAAATAGTCATTGCAAAGGTTTAACTAGTTTGAGTTCAAATTTCAGTTAAAAATGAATGAATGTGTTGCTTCAATTTTAACGTTTGTGTTAGAGTTTCCGCACTATTTGTTTAAATCCTAAAAAACACAATTACACTCATATTTCATTCATTCTTTAACATTGTACAAAATTTCACTTTACAACTTATATTTTTGAAGTTACCATCTATAATTATCACGTAAATTGAACGAATATAAACATAGACAAAAACATGAATAAAAAAAAGTTACAAAAATAAAGATAACTTTGGTAAAACTTTTTTAAATAAAAGTTTAAACTTTACGTAGTGCATACATTTAAAAAAAAAAAAAAATAGTTTTTCTAAATTTCCTAAAAACTAAACAACCTTAGTATTAAATAAGCATTTGTCAGGAGATAAAAATTATTATATCTATAAAATTGTTTGCTTACCATTGCTTTTATTCAAAATCCTACAACTTCTTTTCATGAAAATTGTAATGAATTTTTCGTTTTATTATATAAACTTAATGGTACTCAAAAATTGTAGTTCTTTTGATTTTTACGTCCGTTATGCATAATTTGCATTTATATCGTATTTTTCAGATTTGACATTAAATGTTTTTTAATTTATTTAACAATCTGCGCTTGATGAAAGATTAGTTGAATATTTTTTTTCGTGTATTTGTTCTAAATACATAGAGATATGATAAGTTGCGATGAGAAAAATTTGCTTAACTTTTGAATTTGTACATTTAATATGATTCAAAAACATTATTTTATTCACTGAATCTGGGCAACGACAGATCCTACACTATTATTAAACAATCTACAATTTCAACATATAATCAAAACATATTATGCGTTAGTTTATTCTGTTTTAAATAAGAACATATTTCGAATTTTACCAGGTTATAAGTGTCTAAATGCAACTAAATTAGTTATTTTAAAAATAAATATTCATGAAAAATATTGGTAATTTATAATTTATTATAATCATATGCAGTGTTATGCATATAAATTCAAAGTGTACATTACATTAAATGAAAAGTTACGAAGGATGCATGATTTTGAATTTATCACATTATCAAGATTTTACATGCGCTTGCACAAACATATACATGATTGTTTAATTTATTGAATAACAATAATTTAACTAAAAATTTTTAAATTTGAATAATCGATATGAATTTTAGGATATTTTAAAGCTTTTTAAAATTTACAAAATGATATATATTTAAGTTATGCGTGGAATAATTTATTATCCTTTAATCAAACTTATTATTTCGAAAGAATAAAAAATCAACTTTTTAAAACTGGCTCAAAAAAAAAGCTGTGATAAATGACCCGTTAAATGATACTTTTCACCTATAATTAAATGGGTGAAATAATCTTTCTTAATAGAAAGTTCAATACTTGGTCAAATTTAAATAGTTCGTTTATCATAATAATTATATTAATTTAAACATTAGCATAAAATTTATAAAATTAAATAAATTTAAAAATATAACTGAACCAAGCTAAGAGATGAGCATCGTAAAATAAACACGATAATTGCAATTTTGGATAAAATTTATTGTGAAGATAATCCAAAAGTTCAGATAACACAAAAGTATGGGAATATGCAGTATGGGAATATTTTACAAATATTTTGCTAAATTTTAATGTTTTTTCTTTCAAAAATGTATAAATTAGTTGATAGCTTAAACTGTTCTTAATCATTTCCAAATCAGCAAAACACTTCAGGTGTACGATATTGTAACCCGACGATCGTCAACTATTAATTATATCCGAAACATTTTCACAGAGATAGAAGTTCATTGATTTAAAAAAAAAAAAAGATTTGAGATTAATAAAGTTCATTTGGAAAAAGTTACTAGCCATCGGCAAAAAGGTTTTATCCAGTAAAATAAAAGAATTAATAAATTATTCACAAATTTATTCCGCACACAGTATTTATAGTTCATCTACTTTTATATCATTTCTGCATTTCTGTGATGAGTATGAGATTAAAATAGTTTACTTATGTAATTATTATCATTTAAAAGTGTCATTTGGTTATTTTTACTCACTACAACCAATTAAAAATTAAGATATATCAAATTTTTAAGTTTGAAACACAAACACAGAGTAGGTGATATATTCTACTTTGAAATAGTTCAATAGATGAAGAATTACAAAACTACTCAGTTTCTACAATACCTGGCATTGTGCAACACACCATTTTTGTACCATATGCTAATTGAAATATAATCAAAAAAAAAATAGTTTTAAATAATAATAGTAGTAGTATAATAATAGTCTTATTATAATAGAATTCAATAAAGAAAATTAAAATTAGAGTGGTTAGTTATCACTGCTTGATATTTCTTAATTTCCCTTTTTTGTGAGATACTGTTAACCCTATACAAGAACATTAAAAAATCTGAAAACTTAGTATCCAAAGAAATAAAACAAGTAATATAAAAAAAAAAAAAATTTCAAAGTCAATTCCTACTTTTTTTCACTCTATTGCAGAAAGTACTTTATAAATAATTTTCATTCTTTTTTTTAAGTTAGAAAAATTATATATATATCTCTCTCACACACACACTTTCCATCTATCTCACTAATTTATTCACATGTTTCATTTTCCATTTTGTTCCCTCCTTGACTCAGACTAGAACTCAGAATGAAAAAAAGAATATGGAAAAGAAAATTTTTTTCTGCCATCTACACGCTTCGCCACTGATAGTATTTATTCCTGAATTTATATCCTGCTAAATATCTTATATAAAACTAAAATTAATTAAATTTAATTAATGAATTAATATTTGAAAAAACTGTATTAACATCTAGTGTCATCCACTACAAGTTTTAAAAAAAAAATTATTTGAAATTGAGAGGACGAATAAAAGTACTTTATTAAAGATTGAAAATTTCAACAAAATATATAAATATATATAGGGAGAGTGTGAACTAATAGTAGGAATTGAAAAAAAGGAAATATAAATTTAATACTGTAAGGTTATTTTATCATGTTCAGCTATCTATGGATATTAAAATTCATTAAAATAAATTAAAATCATGCATTAAAATGAATTTGAGCAAACAGTGAATAGTTTCAATATATTTATTATATATATCTAGAGTGCCTTATTAGAGAAAAACATCAGTGAATTTTAATGCCAAAAGTATAATAAAATGACAAAAAATTAATTTTTTTAAGTTTTTTTTTTATTTCGATTACATTCCTGATGTTTACAGTTTTTCAATAATGTTGATGAAATTATTTATAATAAAGCTGTTCTTTACTTCAAATCTTTGAGACATGCATCTAAAAGAGAAAAAAATTATTATTAGTCACAATAAGAAATTTTCTTTCAGAAAATTTTGAGCTTTTCTTATATTTTTAAAAGGCTGCATGATATATAAATAGATAAAATATTCACTAAAAACTTTTAAATTTGAGAATTATAAATTTACTGCTGTTTTTTATTTATTTTTAACATAAATAAAAATAAAAGTAAAAGAAGCTTCGTACTTAAAATGTGTATGGCCTATTAAGAGAAAGTGATAATCCAAAAGTCTTTACCATTTAAAAGTGTGAATTATATCCATATCCCATATCCACCATATCGATTGTATCCGGAACCATATCCTCCATATCCACCATATCGATTGTATCCAGAACCATATCCTCCATATCCACCATATCTATTGTATCCTAAACCATATCCTCCATATCCACCATATCCTCTATTTCCATAACCATAATTGTCATAACCTCCATATGAATTGTATCCCGCATCGACAAAGCAGGATGCAACGGCAACCAGGACAAACAAACAAATCTGAAAATAACATAGACATGTTTATCAAGTTTAAATAGTTAAAGTGGTTAATGATAAAATTTTAACTGTTTATTTATTCGACAAAGAGTAAAACTAATATTATTAATTTTTTTAAATGAGGGAGAAGCCTTTCGGGAATTTTAAGATAAATATTTTCCGCATAATAGAAATACTAAATATGTTTGTGATTGTACTCATAATTAATAGGTTGTTATTGTACTTATATTTAATTCAGTATTAATCCAAGCATCTAATAGGTTGAAAATGAATTCAGTGGGGTAACAGTTTTTACAAATATTTATAAAACAATTAACGAAATTATACTGTGGCTAGATATCACATTATGATTTTCAAATTGATCAAAATAAAAAAAAAATCCTTTCCAACATTTGATTTTTAACATTTTTCAAAAAAATATATCTAAATTATGCACAATAAAATATACATGATATACAAATGATACAAATATATTTAATAAAATAAACTGTTTAATAAATGTT
>BPLR01011774.1:0-22519 GCA_021605095.1 Caerostris extrusa | reverse complement strand
AGTGACAGATTGTCTTTGCTAGTAACACGAGCCGAGAAGGTCGTCTTCTGCTTGACAGAACCAGTTCCAGGCTCATCTGTGTGGATCATTGGCACAGAATCAACATCTTACATGACAAAGAAAATTTTGCAGAAAAGCACACCTATTGAAGAAAAGAATAGGGCATCGTGTAGTGGGTGTCGAAATACATATGTGCTTGTCCGGAATGACATTGGGAAAATATGGAAATAAGATGAAAAGTTTCCAATTGCTTTTGTATCATCCTCTAGAACTAACAAATATACAACAATATGTTAGAAGCATAACAAAAATTACACTATGATGTCTGATAATATAATGACGATCCCCATAGAGATCCTTAAATGTCTTAATTTTCAAGTTAGTGTCATATCTATATGCTTTTGAAATAAAATCTGCAATGCAAGAAAAATTAAATGTTGATATTAACAAATATTTACCAAAAAAATAAACGAAATTCTAATTTTATTGGGCATTGTTAAAATTCTGCTTTAGTTCTAGATATAAAAATCGGATGTTATGTTCAATTTTATTAATTATTCATGATGAAAAATCATTAAATGTGAAATAAAGTATTATAGAGTAATACCTATACTCCATCATTTGTAATTTTCCAAAATTATTATATTTGATGAAAGTTGTTATTGTTGCTGCTTAACCCACTTAGCAGTCATCTAGATCAAACCCACGAACCCGTATGGACTCATGGTTGAAAGGAAAGGGGCAGCTTCTGTTGTGATGGAGCACCCGTTGGTAGAAGTTTGACTTGGCTCAGTGAAGCTCTTAGAGTCATATGAGACGGGAACTACTGCTTAAAATAGATTCCGAACCATTACAAATATCCATGGCATACCCATACTCAAACCCGAAACCTGTGGCACCGAGCGCCAGACACTTGGCCATTCAGGACCCTAACAGAAAGCCATTGGTCATAACGCCAATTACTGATATAAGGACTTAAAGGGCTCAATAAAATTATTGGAATGGCTGAATTTTCAGTCTTCTCTGTTTATGAAATTGATATTATGAATTTATGTAGTTTATATACATAATTTAAAATTAATTTATGTTCTCCCATCAATGTTGTAATGAATTGTATTTTAATCTGCTTCTTAATTCTGAATTTGCAGAAATTTTAACGAAGAAATGCATGCTGGCAAACAAAGCATAAAAACTCATCAACATGATGGCGGCCCGATGGCCAACTATTAGCTAGCTCTCTGACTTTTGGTATCACAGGCTTCAGTTTCGAATCCCGGCGGCGGCATGGATGTTTGTCAGTGGTTCGGAATCCACGATAAAGAGTAAGTCACTGTCTAATTAGCCTGAAGAAAGCAAAATAATGACCGTAGAGCGACAAGCCAAACCATTAACATGATGCAATATATAAGAACATATACTTGTCATACAAATTTTCCGCTGATGAAACTTGGTACCACATATATGGTAGGTATAGTCTTGATAATAGGTCTTCATAAGAGAATAAATAATAAGAGATTCATAAATTTATCTAAAAATAAGTGTAGTAATAAAAGCTTTTTATTTTAATATATAAACTCTTTCCCCAAAGGCTTCAATTTAACGAAATGGGCCATTGATACTGTCAGATGATCTCATCTAGAGGACTGACGGTACAGTTCAACGTCATCAATAGAAACAAGACATATAATCAAATCTTTTAAAAATATATTATTTTACAGTAGCTAGAATTTGAATAAAAAAGTATCCAATTATGAGAAAATCTTTTTAAAGTAGAATCTATTTCGACATATCGCATTATGAATTGAATGACTGACGAAAAACTATTTTAAGTTATACCGATAATATTTATGGTTTGAAAAAAAAAAGGATTCTTTTTTTTTTAAATGGAGTTTATGAAAACATTTTTTAATATAAAAATCGATAAAAATGACATTTGCAGATTTTTTTCCGAGTTTTATAAAAACGAATGCGGATC
Organism: Caerostris extrusa; assembly: GCA_021605095.1. NCBI lineage: Eukaryota > Metazoa > Arthropoda > Arachnida > Araneae > Araneidae > Caerostris > Caerostris extrusa. Next base: position 20,544 of record BPLR01011774.1, on the reverse strand, counting down.
GCTAATGATGAAGAAAAATAAAAATGGAAGCTAATGAGATGCAATAAAAAGACATCATCAAGTCAGAAAATCAGGACGAATTCGGCTTCCTTCTAGGTATGAAGATTACTCGCAAACTAAGGAAGAACTTTTGAAGAAAAGAACTAATGGACAAAAAAAAAAGTGATTCTCTAATCTTTTATCTTACTCAGAATTTTTTTTTTTTTAATTAACTAATTGTTATTGTAGCCCTTTTTTTCATTACTTAACTTGTTTTTATTAGTTTTTATACAGACAGCATTTTTTTGACACATAATTAAGCACTCAAAAGTTTGGTCTCCTAAATTAGTTTTAATTATTTTCAATTACCACAAGGTGTGTTGAAAGTAATAAATAATAAGAATTTAATTTAAATAATTAAAAATCTAAACTTCATTGTCAGTTTAATAGGTACCCTGTTTTAAAGAATTTTTTAATGATGTAAAAAATGTTGTAACATTTGTATATATTACAACCCATTAAATATTTCACTTTCAACTATAACTTCATGGCAAATTCTTCCTTTCATTTTTTTTTAAAAGAAAAATCTGTAATGAAGTTAATTGTTAGCAATTTTGGAATCCTAGATGTTTTTATAACAAAAAGTCACATATATTCTGTATTTATTAACTTCCCGATTTAAGTTAATTTAATCTGCAGAAAGTATGCCATCTTCTTATACATCCTAACCTGTAGAAAGTATGCCATTTTGTATATCCTAATTTGCAGAAAATATGCCATCTTGTATATCCTAATTTGCAGAAAGTATGCCATCTTGTATATCCTAATTTGCAGTATGCCATCTTGTATATCCTAATTTGCAGAAAGTATGCCATCTTGTATATCCTAATTTGCAGAAAGTATGCCATCTTTGTATATCCTAATTTGCAGAAAGTATGCCATCTTGTATATCCTAATTTGCAGAAAGTATGCCATCTTGTATATCCTAATTTGCAGAAAGTATGCCATCTTGTATATCCTAATTTGCAAAAAAAAGTATGCCATCTTGTATATCCTAATTTGCAGAAAGTATGCCATCTTGTATATCCTAATTTGAGAGAAAAATATGCCATCTTGTATATCCTAATCTGCACAAAGTATGTCATGGTATAGATCCTTATCTGCAGAAAGTATATCGTTTTTCTTATATATCCTTATCTGCAGAAAGTATGCCATCGTATACCATCCTAATTTGCAGAAAGTATGCCATCTTGTATATCCTAATCTGCACAAACTATGCCATCGTATAGATCCTTATCTGCAGAAAGTATGCCATCGTATACATCCTAATTTGCAGAAAGTATGCCATCGTATACGTCCTAATCTGCAAAAAGTATATCGTCGTCTTATCTGTCCTAATCTGCAGCAAGTATGCCATATCTTTTCTACAAGAGTGGTTTAAACTGTGAAGAATCATTCCTTACAGTTTACACCACTGCTACAGTCAGCAATGGTCAACTAGCGACCTGCAAACCGAATCTAGTCTGTCATATATAATATACTCCAGCCCCCGCCAAAAAAAAAAAAACCGTGCTTCACCCAAATCTCTTAAAACTCCTAGCTTCACAACTGTAAAGCACAGGATTCAGTTTTAACAAGATTTATTACCAATTGCAGCATTTCGCAAAAGACTGTATACATACTTAAGCAACTCATAGATTTTTTTCCCTACAACTCTGTTCATATGTTGAAAATCCCTAGAAAAAGACCCAAATAAATCCCTTCACTCTACTTCTGTAGTCCGATGACATTGAAGGTAAAATCGAATATTCCTTGATCACTCTTCTAATGAAACGATGGATGTGTCCCCAAATAATGTTCTATAAATTACATTTGCCTCTCCAGGGATTAAGTTAGCCATCAAAAAATTAAATGCTAATGTAATAAAAATGTATTTTTTCTCTGTTCGTTTAAGCTCTCATATTTAATAAGTAGGATTTTATATTTATAGCTTGGCAAATATTAAGATGGAGTACTAAGGCCAAGCTGTGTTGTTTGAAAGTTGATAGCGTTACAAAAGAATAAAAGCTTTTTTATTCGTTAACAAAGCAATGATTCTTGAGTTGATGTTGATTGACGTAAGATGATTGTGTTTTGTTACAAACTTTATTCAATGTCAAGGGAGTTATAATAACACAGCTTAATATAAACATTCAGCGAGTATCTTGAAGGATAAAGATTGTAATCTCTTTGTCACGGACTGAAAACCGACGTTACAAGACGAATAAAATTCTCAAAATCTACATTTAATCGAACTTCATTCTTACTGATGCCTCTATCCATTTCGCGCTAATTCAATGAATTAAATAGAAATCAAAATTTTGTACAGCAAATAAAAAAATTTAATAGTTTAAAGACTGTTTCAATTAGTATTTTCATCAACCAAAAAAATTTTTAAAAGAAAAATGTAGTTATACGAATTATTATTAAACTGAAATCTTTTCACTTATATGATTCCTAGATTTTATCTTTTAAGTTTTTAAGGCCTGCATGGCCGAGTGACTAGCGCTCGGTACCATAGGTTTCGGGTAACGGCGGTGCCATGCATGTTTGTAGTGGTTCGGAATCCACTTAAAACCGTAGTCCCGGTATAATGTGATCGTAGAGCGTTGTGGCAGTAGTGTCACTCGCGTCCATAGCATACCTTCAAACTACATGTGCGCCCTACTCGCCTGGTGGCTAAATGAGTAACAGCGGTGCAGCCCTTTCTTATGACTTGAAAGTTAACTGTCTCTGCATTTCCAGCTGCATTAGAACAACAACATCTTTTAGTTTTTTAACTAAAAATACATTTAAATATTAATTAATTTATAATATTTCTACAACTTTTAAAAATATCGCACATTTAAATAAAAAAAAAGTTTACTTGTACGTTAAATTTATTTTTTTTTAATTTGCAAAATTATGTTATAATTCCGACATTATAACTAACTTCAAAAAACTATTACGGATAAAATTTTCCTTCCAGAATGTCCGTTAGAGATTTTTTCAATGATACCATTCCATTTTTAAAAAATTCCTGCGATCAAATGGCAATAAAAGAAAAAAGTTGTTTGGAACAATTGCCTACTGGAGGACTGAGATCAAACTTGTTATCATGAGCTCCGTGAATATGGAATTGGATAAAACTATGGGAAACGGATCTTATCCAGGATCCTTCGAAAATAACCTCCGGGGCACCTAAATGAATATGTGATCAATTAACTATCTATGATCTTGAAATTGCAAATTTGACAACCTCCATTAATATGACCACCACTACTGTGGATGTCAAGAATACCTCAGAGCACATTACTGATTATGTCAACTACTCGCAAGATACACCTTACCTTGGTCTTTTTCAGAGGAAGCCTTTTTTTTTTTTGGTCCCTGCTCCATTTTCAATTATGTTATGCATAAATCTAATATCTAATAAAATTTAAAATAGATGCCAGCCACCTAATGAAGAATGATAATTATACTGCATTTAATGAGTCTAATATTGATAATTCTAATGTTAATAATACTGTTATTTCTATTTATAATATTGGTTTTAATAAACCTAATAAAAGTAACACCATGAAAATATAAAATACTTTACATTTTTAAGGTAAATAATAAATTTTAAAAAATCTATCCTATGATATTGGCGAAGATAGTATTGTATTTCAGGTCCACCCACCCTCCTCCCTTAAATTTCCTCCTATAATGGGTGACCTGACGGCCAATTGGTTTCTTCTGTCCTTTGCACCACATGCTTCAGGTTCGAATCCTGTCGGTGGCATGGATGTTTATTAGTGATTCGGAATCTACATTAAACCTTATGTCCCAGTCTAATTAGCCTAAAAGTGTGCAAAATTACCTTAGAGCGACAAACCTCATATAATGCTTCGTCCAACGACAAACCTAACACAGACTTTAAAAAGAATTAGATGAACTTTTCAATGGAATCGGTGCATATTACGCTTGCTAGAGAAATTTCAAAATGTCTCTTACGAATGTTCAGCATCCTTAAAGTTATTATTCAATACTCGAGGGAAAAGAACATGGATTTTTTTATTACTCTAAATCTGAGAGACCTATTACGGTCGTACTTAAAAGTCTTCCACGCAATACCCTTGTTGAAAAAATAAGTCAGGCTTTGGCTCTCAAGAATATTTAAATTGCACAGTTAAAATTAAGCAGACACTACCTATTTGTCAATTAAATTTACCTCGTAATGAGTTTAGTGATGATTTTTTAAAAAATAATCAGACTTTTACGTCTTTGTGTAAAAGTTGAGAAAGTTAATAAACGATCCAGTGCAGCACAGTGCTTTAGATGTAACAATTTTCATCACGGCTCATCTAATAGTGGTTTTAAGCCACGCTGTCTCAAATGTGGAGAATAACAATATAAATATTGCAAAAAACATTCTTCTCCCCCTGGAGAATATTAGCCACCCCTTTTGTATAAATTGTTGCATCATTGGACATCTTGTCGCTTTGTGTGGGTGCCCTATATTCCCAAAGACTCGACAAATATTATCAATGCTAGAAGACATTTCGCTTAATTTCCTTCCTCTCAGCAAGTTACTCCAAATTTCTGCTTGCTAAAGCCCTGAGGGACTTGAACTTATCCCCTTCGCATATGTCCACAACCGGAAATGAGTTTCAACCATCACTCAGTGAATTACTGATGATATACTTTTAATAATGAAAGAGTTGGTCTCCATTTTTTCTCCATATCTTCGTTTCCCCAAAGCTTAAAAATATTAACCCCATTGATACAGATTTTTAGTATTAATCGTAATTACAGACTGCAGATCTCTTAAATTAGATAATTGAACTATTATAGATTAAACTATTACTTATTAAAGTATTATGTTTTACAGATAATTAAACCACAGACGTTTATCAGTTGTCTGGCGCAAAATTGTACTTCTACTGAATATTGGTCAAGCTCATTTATTATCTTCTGCTAATATTTCTTCTACCTTTTAATTATAATTTTTTTCTTTCATTTTTATTTTTTTAATTTAATGTTTTCTCTAGTTTTAGCTTAATTACTTAATTTTTAATACATAAAAAATGCCATAACAACTGCAATTGGATTAGATCAACTTACCATTCACTTCAAGACAGAAACGTGTGAATGTCTAGCAGCCAAACAGCTTTTTTGTTCATCTGCCAAACGATTGGAAAATTGCTTATTGGAAGAATCGTTTGCTATATAATCAGTATATTCTTTTATGGTTTTCAACGCGTATGTATTTTGTTTTTAATGTCTGCTTTACAAATAGCGATAGACGGTACAAGATAAAATATGTTCTTACTAAAACCATTCTGCATATGAAATGAGCTGATCTAATTAAACGAATCCATAAATAATAACGTTAAAAATAGCTACCGAAGCCGATCCTTTAATTAAACCAGACAGTCTAATAATAATATTAAAATAATAGCTTGTTGCCAACAATATTTTACGAATAATACAAAAAATTATCATCGATCATTCAAACGATACCAGTTTTTCAGATCATTTACCTGCAGATTGTTCATCAGAATTGATGGTTCCAATGCAATAAGATTTCTCAATTTTTTTGTTAATAATTTTGCTTCTTTTTTACTTCTATAGAACCATATATCATTTTTCCACACATATAAAATTAAATCCTTTTAGTTTATTTTTGTGTTTTGAGAAACTATTTTTCTATTTCAATTTAGAATGAAATTTTTGGGTACATCTACGAGAAAATACACATTAAAGTTGTTGTTGTTTTTTTCGTGTGTGTAGATGTCAGATGTTCTTTTTTTTAAACAAACCAGCAAAAAATAAATAATATTTTTATTCAGTAAACATTTTTTACAATTTTAACTAATTTTTTAAATAAATTTTTCGTAAAATAAGTTAAAAACAATTCCTCGAATATATAAAACAAAAATATTTGATTAATGGTTTATAACAATCCTGTACATTTCTGAATGAGTTTCTATATGTAAGTATAGTTAAAATATTGTAAAAAAAGTGCTGTTACATTATTATCATTAACTTTTATTTACTGTTTACCAGATCTTGATTTCTATTTTTGTGAAAACACACCACAATAAAACTGCAAAAAAACAAAAAACATCCTCCATATATAGGCGGAGTATTATTCTAGAAATGCTTCAAAATAATATTGCATAAACATATTGTTTGTATAAAGCTTCAAAATTAACCTCCTATGTGAGAAAAGTACTACTCTTCACAAAATCACTATAAAATATTTTATAAACATATTTGCGAGGATTCAGTTTTTAAAAAATGATATTAAATACAATTACTGAAAGCAGCACAAAAGTACAATAAACAGTATGGTACAAAATATTTAACTTTTTTAATTTTATAAAGTATGTTTACGTGTCCCAATTAATAAAATTTTTAGTAAATTTAAAAAAAAATAAAGTTAACAGAAAACATTTTTAAAATAACAAAATAACGAAACAAAATGCTCAGCAAATGAGAATATCATTGTACAGCAATAGTCATATATCGTCATGTAATAAAACAATGCTTAAAATATATAGAATACCTTTCTTACAAATGCCTTCTAAATTAAATCGAACAGATTAGATAATAAATAATTTATTACAGAACCTTTATAATTATTATAAAACAATTTTATATAATATTGTAAAATTGTCGCTAAAATGTTTTATAAATTAAACTGTTATGGTATTAATACTATATTAGTTACTATGACATTAATACAAATTAGTTTAATAATAATATTAAACTATTATAATTAAAGTAAACTTAATAAAACTAACAATAGCATAATAGTTTAAACTATTTCAATAAATATTACAAATATAAAACTGTAGCTATTGTTTCAACTTTTGAAGTATAATATGGTGTTCTAAAGAACACAGTGAACAGAATGAGATTTATTTTTTTAGAATATGTGTTTCAAATAAGATATGTACGATTATTAAACAACAGGGTAAATCTCATAAATTATAAGATTCACATTACGAAATGCTTCTTTAATAAATAAGCATTATGAAATGCTTATTCTTATGAAGTTAAATGAAATGTTGATTCTTATTATGAAATGCTTCTTAAATTAATTCTATTTAAAAATGCAAGACCATTATTTATTGCTTTGTTAAAATAGTTAACAATTTAAAATTACTTTTCATTGAATACATAAAGCAAACTAATCAAAAGAATATTCGCGATTGAATAAATGCAACAATTGCAAAAATACTGCAGTACACGAATAAATTGCTTAAGGCTAACAAATTTCAAGTGCCCATTCCGCAAAAAGATATTCAAGTGGTACTCACATAAAAGTTTTAAAGTTAACTTTGAAATATTGAACTTCAAATAGAATATTGTAGCCAGCCATACGTCTTTTCTAAATTCATTTTTTCCTTCTTTATTTTTAACAATCTGAAATACTAAAAAGGACCTTACACAAAACAGCCATCGTTTTGCCGTGCCTGCAACACGAAAACACAATCGATAACAAACGATTCGAACAAAGACATAAAATAGTTCCGAAAGAGTCAACATTAAGGGAAAAAGGTACACCACGCCCACAGAGCCAGCAAACGACTTAAAAAGAAGCAACCACGAAAACGATAAATAAAAAAAGAGAATAGAATAGAATTCTTTTTAAGAACATGAAAGAACCAGATAAAATCGTTTGAGAAAATAGTTCTTTAAAACGATGTCGGAACACAACGATAAAACCTTTTTGATGACAAGGGATATAAAAGGAAGAAGAAGAGGAAACTTTCAAGCTGTTTTCCCAACTTGGGAAGATTGTCTTTCGTTCGAATTATGGGTGTCTTTGAATAAACAAGCCATTCTTTTAAAGTTCGTTAATAGGTTTCTAAATTGAAAAGTACAAGTGACGTGTGGGTGAAAAGCATTATGTTTGTGCTGCCTACTTCGAAACATAAATAAATAAAATTATGGTATATTTATTTAGTTTTCGAAAAGCTCAAAATAGTTTTCACAAATAGACTGAAGCAAAACAATTGAAGGCAAAGTTTTACAAACAACCCATCGCTGAATATATCAGCATACAAATCGTTTGAGGGGAAACAAAACAATTTTGAAGTGTTATGTAATAAACTAACTGTATCCATGTCCATGCGGCATATTTATCTATAGGCCAAAGCGATTAACTTCACTTCAGAATTTTTCATTTTAATGGAAAAATACATGAATATCAAATATATTTAAAATGAAATTCCTTAATTTTGGTAGCTGAAATTTAAAATGCGTTAGACAAAGTTAGGAAGGTCAAAATCTTATACTAAAGCAGGGGGTGGACAACCCGCAGCCCGCCTTGAATATTTTTGGGGCCCGTGAGGGTTCATCACTTTTTCAAAATATATTTATTTTATAATGGCCAAAGTTGTAAAAACCAATGAATTAAAAAAATACATTATGTGTGCATCCATATATTCAAAAATTAACTGTCGAAATTAGGAGAAAAAATTAGCTTTGATTTTAAAAATAATATTCTTGCGAATATATTTTATTTATGAGTTTACAGTTATGAGTTTGCGGAATAATTAAATTATGTTATGCCAACTCAATGATGAGAGCGAATCTTGGAACATCAATATAACATGTTATATGTTTTACTTTCAGTGACCAACCCTAGATACGCACAGTTTATTGTTGATAACAGAGCAAACCAGACTCTGTTGAAGTTACTGATTACTAGTTGAAGTTGTTTGTGCTTTTGGTTCAACTTGCACCTGCGAATTGTTTTTTTTTTTCTTTGGTTTGTTTTTTTCGAAAATGAAACTGACCAAACACAAAACACGTTCAAACACATAACGGACGTAACACCAATTATCATGTGTAAATACCCAAATTGAGATCAATTTGCAAAAGCTAATTGAAAGAGTGGAGAAACAAATATCGCACTAGTAAAATAAATATTTTTTAATGATTTCATTTTTTTTTTTTATTTCGTTTATATTTATATATTTTTATATTTCATTTTTAGTATTATATACTTCTTTACAATGCGTGTTTATTATTATTATTATCATTATATTATCTATGTTTACATGTAATAATAATAATAAACACAAAAATAATAACTCATTATGTTTCAATTTTCTCTCAAAAAATGATTATAGTCGGTCTAAATCTAATATAAGGATATATATTTTTATATACGGCCACGCAATTATGATGCATTTACCAAAGCGGCCTGCGAGATCATTTGAGTTGGCCACCCGTGTACTAAAAGATTTTGACAATAAACAACTTGAAGTAAATTTTTCCCTATTAAACATGGCTTCCCTATTTTCCCTATTATATATGATAAATCAAGATAATGAGACTTTTAATCTGATGAAGAAGGCATTTAAATTGATGATGATACTGGAATCTAATAATGCTAATATTAAAATAATAACTTAAACATGAGGAGATTTCTCTAAACTTCTTATAAACAATACGTAATAACGAATGTTTTGTAATAAAACATTTTGCAATCGTTAATTATTTTCCTGTATTTTCTTTCGCTAAATCGATTAACCCTCATTTAAGACAAATTGTAAAATAATAATGATTATCCTTAAAATATAAATCCCTAACATCCTCTTATTTATCCTAAGATACAGATTTTTTTGTCTTTAAATAAAAACTTGATTTGTAATTAATATAGATCATTGTACGTTATTCATTTGAATTCATATTTTATAAGGAATATTTTTTTAAAAAATTAGCATCATAATTTTCTTTATATCTTGTGGTATTAACCTGTTTAGCAAGTGAATGGTTCATGCAGTAGAACTATATCTTACATTGAGAAAAAAAAAATGTTTTATAACAGATGCAAATATATAATTCTAAAAGTTTTAAAGGAAAAAAAAAAAAAGAAGACTAACTGTAAATAAACTAACTATTATATCAATCTATATATTATTTAATTACTCATAAATAGGTAATTTACATATTTCTATTTAATATTTTGAACGGTAACAAGTATTCTGAATTTTAAAATCTTTCAGGTTTAAGTAAACAGACGATTTTCGAAAACGGTAAAACAAACGATTACGATTAAAATTATTTCATGTATTTATTTTGTCTTTGATCTCAAAAAAAATTAAATTTCATTCTGCTAAATAAATAGAATATTGGAGTTTTATGGTCTCCATAAGAACAAAACTTTCGATTATGAATTAGAATTAAAAAGATATTCAGAGATGAAAAAAAATGCACTCATTATAAGAAGTTTTTAAATTGTAAAAGAGATGTAACATTAATATTTTTTTCACATATAGACTACTTCAAAAATATTATATAATCACAAATATAACATTTGCTATTTTTAAACAAAATGTTTATTTTAACAGATATAATCGTTTGCATTTTATTGTATTCATACATAACACAATTTTATTCATATTAAATCGTTTTAAAAATAATTTATTCTAATTTCTACATTTATTTACCTTATTTTTAACACTTCAATGTAAACAATATAAATTTATGATCATATTTATTAAAGCAAATAAAGAAAAATGCAGATTTTTTTAAATCCATTTCTACACACTTTATACATTTTTTTTTAAAAAAGGAAGGCATCTATACTTTATTGTGAGCTATGGTTATGGTTTACTACGCTCAAACTGTTCTCAATGATTCAAGTTAGAACACTAAACCCCTAAAAAGAAAAAAAAATAGCGAAAGCCCCCTTGAAGGCTTTCAGCACCATATCAATTTCACAGTTCCAGTCTTCTTAAATGGAACAAGAAGATTTAGGAGATCCCCTCTAACCTTTAAACTGCTCCGCCGCGACCTTTTACACCGGTAAGTATCGTTTTACCTTCCAAAAGAACAATAATTCATTCGTGGTAATTGCGGTATTGGCACATTTCGATTACCGCTTACGCACAACCACGAAATGACCTCGCATGTAAACTTTATATCACGGTTGGAAGTTAAGAGTCTGAGTTTAACTATATTTTGGAAATGTGGGGCTATTCCTAAAGAAACAGTAAGCCTCAAGCATAATAGCATGAAAGAAACCTCATATTTTTAAGTTTAGTATAATTATTCATTGAAATTATTGTGTTATATAATATTAGCAAGAAATTTATTTTATGAAATTTATATTGTTTGTCTTAGAATAATTAATATGTGTTCTTTAATGAATGAGGACTATTATTTATTCTTATATCAAAAATATTATGGCGTGTTCGAAATAAAATATTCCATTATAAGCATCAGAAACACAAATAAATTTTTTTTTAAAATCAACCTACTTTATTTAAAATTGATCAAGAACAGAGTGAAGTCGATTTGTCATCTTACCTATAAAGAAAAAAAGGAAAATGTTAAAAATACAAAATATGTAAATAAACAAATATATGTAAATAATATTAAATTTTTTTAATTCAAATATGTAAATAATACTAAAAAAATTTTTTAATTCAAATATGTAAAAAAACTAAAAATTTTTTTTTTTCTAAATTCAAATATTCAATTTTTTTAATTCTAACTTTATTGAAAAGAAATGAAATATTTTAAGATATTATACCTTTTTAATAAAAAATTATGTCATATAGAAACAATTCTTAAATATTTAATAAAATGAAAAAAATTTTTAGCTTATAAGTAAAAAAATAATTTAGCATTATTTAAAACCTAAATCAATTATGAGTTTTTCTAAAACTTCAAACATTAAATAGCTTTTAATTATATATATAATTAAATAATTAATTATGTATGTAAATATAATTAAAAGTAACTTTAATAGCAGTAGCATTATTAGCTTTTTAATAGGTAGCCTCGCAGTAGCAATATTAGCTTTTAATAGGTAGCCTAGCAGTAGCAATATTAGCTTTTAATAGGTAGCCTAGCAGTAGCAACAGTAGCTTTTAATAGGTAGCCTAGCAGTAGCAACAGTAGCTTTTAATAGGTAGCCTAGCAGTAGCAACAGTAGCTTTTAATAGGTAGCCTAGCAGTAGCAACAGTAGCTTTTAATGGGTAGCCTAGCAGTAGCAACAGTAGCTTTTAATAGGTAGCCTAGCAGTAGCAACAGTAGCTTTTAATAGGTAGCCTAGCAGTAGCAACAGTAGCTTTTAATAGGTAGCCCAGCAGTAGCAACAGTAGCTTTTAATAGGTAGCCTAGCAGTAGCAACAGTAGCTTTTAATAGGTAGCCTAGGTAGCAACAGTAGCTTTTAATAGGTAGCCTAGCAGTAGCAACAGTAGCTTTTAATAGGTAGCCTAGCAGTAGCAACAGTAGCTTTTAATAGGTAGCCTAGCAGTAGCAACAGTAGCTTTTAATAGGTAGCTTAGCAGTAGCAACAGTAGCTTTTAATGGGTAGCTTAGCAGTAGCAACAGTAGCTTTTAATAGGTAGCTTAGCAGTAGCAACAGTAGCTTTTAATGGGTAGCTTAGCAGTAGCAACAGTAGCTTTTAATGGGTAGCTTAGCAGTAGCAACAGTAACATAATGGACAATTTTTAAATGCTAAACATTCAAAACGAAACACATTGCATGAGCAACTGTATTTCTAAAAACATGATTTTAGTAAAGACTTTTAAATAATATTTATAGATTTTTAAGCAGATCAAGTTTATAAAAAAAAAAAAAATATATAACTTTTTAATTGAGCCATAATTTTACTTCAGAATTAAAACTAAAAGTTACTTAAATTAAACTATTAGTATAATATAAATTTTATTCTAAAATATATAAATGCCAAAGCAAATTTTTCCACATATACTATGTAATATACAAAGAACCCAAAAATCTAAAAATGTTTCACAGATAAATCTAACATTAGGGCTCAGATTCCTGTTCGAGAGATGTTATTTTATACCAACTACTTGAGGCTATTTCGAAAAGAAAGTTATTACATATTTTTATCACGGAAGACATGAAAATTCAGCCCCTTCTATCTCTTGTGTGGGAAAAATATACCGAATGTGTATTTCCCATTTTCCCCAATTCTCACGAAAAAAAGGGATTTTCGGGGATTCCATCAGAATTTCGTTTCCTCCCATTTCAAATTCATTGCCAAAAAAACTTATTCGCTATTCTGTTGGAATAAATATTCAAAACAGCGAAAAGAACCATTGTTAACTTTTTTTTTTTTTTTTTTTTTTTTTGTCCATTCTTGTAGCTAAAACGAATATACAGACGAAAAATTGTAAACATTTTCAAATCTAAAGTTTCGTTTGGAAGTAGTAGGAATACAGTTCTAATCTTTGGATAAAATAAACAGGATAATATTGATAAAAGTATATTTATTTTTAAAAGCTATTTTGATTTTTGTGCAAACGATTTAAAGATTTTTTATAATAAAAAAAATTCTTCTCGGCAAATTTCAACTTATCATATGTGAACATTAGAGAACAGATGAATAAACTCACGAATATGCCAATGTTTAATAATGCAAGAGATATATAAAGCAATTGATTGGAATACTACAAGAATGGTCAAATTCAAATAGCAATATGAATATAGCAATGTTGAATAGGTCAAGAACTCCATGAAGAATAAATTGTTCAAGAATCTCTAAAAGAATATACAAAAAGTAAGATAAATGTCGTCGTAAATGAAGAATGAAGTATTCCAAATTCTACAAGAAACATAATCACATACAATACCCAAAACAATATATAAAAGTTTGAAAATATTAGTCTTAAATGAAGATTGAAGTATTCCAAATACAATAAGAAGCCACTATACAGCTCAATAGGCATGGGAAAATGCCAAAAGTGATAAATATGAAACTTCAAGAAGAAGGAATTGATCAACGCACTACGAGTACTTATAGCCATTGAGTATACCAATGTTTAAAATCCCAAGACAAAACGTGAAAAGTGCTTCAAAACCATACTACAAAACACTTCACGCAAAAGCCAAATTCTCCAGAAAATCCCTGAGGATTAACGTTATTCCTGAAACATTTCTAGAGTTAAGGGGCCCAAACTACCATTTTTCCGCCAAAATTTGCAAATTTGGAATATCACTTTATTTGTTTGCTGCACTTTTTGGATTGCGTCAAGAACCCCTAACCAGAACAGCATCATGTTGAATCATACAGTGTTTAACAACTTTTCATAAAATATTTTAGTACAGAATTATTTTTCAGTATGACCAACTACAAAAAAAAAAAGCTCTTTCATCTTATATTTTTACTTTATCACATCTAGGGCTTGCCTTTGCGATAGAAATCATAAATTCAATACTTTCAGTAAATAATAAAAATTTTTACGAAAATCTGTTTACAAAAATAGGACAAATACCAAACGAAACCAAAATATTCTTACAATAATATTTTCGTGAAAAATTTTTAATTTTAAAAAATTATATTGAAAAATGTAACAAAATACCTCATATATCCATTATTTCTTTCTTTTTCTAAAATGGAACATAGTATTATTCAGAAGTTATGAGCTTTTTGGTAAACAACAGAGAAAAAAATGTTCAGAATTTTAATACTAAAAAGAACTTTTGTTGAGTGGATAAAATTCAACTATCTCAATTTAGATAATTGGATTATTACATGTTAGTTGAGAAAGAATGCACTGTTAAAAAAATCTGTTGGTTGATCAAGTACACTTGTAAACATTTATTGTTGTGCATTTTTGCATTTAAGAAAAACCTTTTCCTTTAGAAAATAATATTTTCCCCAGGAAAATATTTTTTTCTTTCCAACTCCAGGTGAAAAAAATTCCAGGAAGAAATATGAAAATAGTTAATAATGGAAACGGAAATAAATAAGTAAGATAAATTGGCATGTAGAAGGTAGTACACAGGAACAAACAATTTTAAATAATAATTATTTTATTCTGCCTAAATAGAATTAACTGATTAATATGAAATAAAAATGAGTTTTAATATTTTAATAGTTTAAACACTGAACGAAAAATTAATATTTTAATAAGTTAAAAATATATATAATCACAAATATTGTATCATATCCCAAAATATTGATTAATTTTATACTTTTAAAGTGCAATTAGAAGTTTCGAAAACTATTAAAAAAACCTGCATGTGAAATATTCCACAGGAAAATATGCTGTATATCGTTTTAAAAGTTGTATTAAACCTATATAATAGTAATTTAAAATACTTCGATATATTCATTTAAAATACTTCGAAAATTAATTTCACTCTAAGAAAAAAGATCTAAAAATATTTTTAATTGTAAAATTTTAACAGAAATGTTCCAAGAAGCATTATTTCAAAAACCTTTAAGCAAAGATAAAAAATACATCTATTAACAAATTTAAAGAATTAATAAAATCAAATTCAAGATTTCTTTCTTTATTCAATATACCTTCAGAATTCACACTAGTTTTAATTGACAACTGTATTATAAAAAAACATGTTTTTTTTTTTTTTATTGGCTTGGAATAAAAATAATAATCGTCTGCATTAGATATTCTAACATTCCAAACGAATAACGCTGATAAAAACTTCCCACAGTTAAGAGCTTTAATGCCGGCCTTTTTAAAAACGGAAATTTTTTAGATAAAAAAACCTCCAAAGTCCCTAAATCTTAAGTGGCCTTCTAAAAAAACTATGACCTAATCGAAAGTTTCACAACTCCGAAGTAGCACGTAAAAGTTCTGTCGACATCCATCGAACAATGTATTGCTCAGTTCGAGACAAAACAGAACCTTAATACATCAAGGCTCAATCTTTAACACCTGCAGAATTTTATTACCGCTTCTAACTTTTTTTTTCACCACATACTTTGGAGTTAATCGGATTTGAGCCGGTAATTTGTCAGCAAAGAATTTTTTTTTTTTTTACGAAGTGTTTAGAGACCAACTTATGATGCAATAAATTGTTGTTGTTCTAATGCAGCTGGAAATACAGACAGTTGATCCTTATGCCATAAGTAAGGGCTGCACTGCTGTTACTCATTTAGCACTACCCAGGGGGCACGAGTTGCTTGTAGGTTTTACTCGCGCCCTTAGCATCACAACGTTCTACGATTCTATTAGGACCGGGACCTACGGCTTAAAGTGGATTCGAACCACTACACAAGAAAACATCCAAGGCACAGCTGGGATTCGAACCCGATACCTGTGGTACCGAGTGCCAGAGCGCTAGCCACACGGCCATCAGGCCCCTATGATGGTGCAATAAATTATTTCTGAATCTTAATCGTTCATGTATACGTGGTTATCTTAGTAACAAGATTAGATTTGATATATAAATTTTCTAAGAATACGAATTGTTACATTATAATATTTGGGGACTGATGGACGAGTGGTTAGCGCTCTGGCGCTCAGTACCACAGGTTTTGGGTTCGAATCCCGGCGATGCCATGGATGTTTGTAGTGTTTCGGAATCCATAAACAGACCTATGTTCCATCCTAATAAGATCATAGAGCGTTGTGGGATAAGCGTTACGCGGAGTCCGTAGCAAATCTTCAAAGCTACACGAAACTACAAAAAATTCAGAAATCTATGTTTATTATAAAAAAAATTTTTTTTTAACAGAATGCGAATTTTCTTTTCAAAACAGAACACTTATTTTTGAAAAGCCTGCATACAAAAATAAAATATTCATTTTTTTCTCTTTTTAGATTTTTTTAAAACTAAATTACACATCTAACATCTCATAATGCTTTTTAAAATATAAAAAAAAAATAAAAAAAAATCCAAAATATTTCAAACTACTGTCAACAACCATCGAACAATGTATCGTTTGGTTCAAGACAAAGCAGAACCTTAATACATCAAGGTTCATCCTTAACATCTGCAGAATTTTATTACCACTTTCAACTTTTTTTTTCATCACATACTTTAGAGTTAATCGGATTTGAAGTCTGTAATTTGTCAGCAAAAAAAAAGTGTGTTTTTCAAGAAGTGTTTAGAGACCAACTTATGATACAATAAATTTAAAGTGTTGCCATTCATGTTCTCGGAACTTATAGATCAAATCTCATCTTGTTACTAAGGTAACCACGTATACATGAACGATTAAGATTCAGAATTCATGGTAACAAAATATTCAAAAATGTCTTCTGCTGAATCAAAAATCAACTTTTATTAATTAAGCCACATTCAAAATCATGAGAATAATTCCACCTGCATTAGAAATTAGATGGTTTTCGTGCGATGTATTCTAAAACGAACAGATCAAAGGGTTATGTAAAGATAGGAAGTTAAAATCTAAAATTTATAAGCAGACGATTATTTTTGGAAATAAAAAGAAAAAAGTTGTTATTTATGTTTGCACGTGTACTTGACATTCTAATGTGCGTTAAATATGTGTGTGCATCGCTTGGAATGTAGTTGAATTCTTTATACTCTTTTCCTTCGTAATTTAAAAAAAAAAAAATGCAACAAAGTATTTATTATTATTTTTGCAGGATATTATCTCGGAACAAAAGATAATATTCTAGACAAAAAGTACCCTGGCTTTTAAAAAAGATGGTATGTTATAATTTTACAAGAAGTAAGACTTCGCGATAATAAATCATAGTTACAGCTTAATATTTTTTTCGCAAAAACAAATTAGTGAAAGAAAAACTTTCTAAATTACCAGACAGAAAAGCAATAGAATGTTAAAATAATTGAAACAGAAGTGAATACGGGTTGGGATTTTTTTTTGTGTGTGTGTGTGTGTGTGTGTGTGTGAGTTTTTATTTAAACAATACACATTTAAAATGAAATGCAGAATGTGAAATATTATGTTAAAAGTGGAACCGCTTTATAAAGTAGTATATAAAAATAAAACAATTTTTCCACAAATATTTTATATATTATTTTAAAATCACGATCTTTGAAATAAATTAAGAATTCAATTACTTAAAATTCACGAATCAATTTTGTGTTAATTAATATTCGAAGCAATTTTGTGTTAGTTAGTATTCAAAAGCAATTTTTGCAAAGCAATTTTAATTAATATTTGAAGCAATTTCCTTCCATTCAATTAATTAATTATACTATTTCAAAAAATGAATACGCGCTCTAAATTTATTGCTACACAACATATTAATACAGATTTTTATAAAACCTAAAACAAACTATAATAAATATTCCATATAGATTTTTACTAATCATTTTTTCCTTCTTAAAAGAACGTCTCGTAGATATTAAATAAAATAAATAATAGTTTATTTTAAGTGAATTTATTTTTCCCAAAGAAATGTTATAGACTATTTAAAAATTGCATTCGAATTTGAGCAGTGTAAAAAAGTTATTTTAAAACTCTAAGTTAACAAGCTCATAGCTCTAATTTTGGCATGAGCTTAGTAAACACCGGAATGAAAAATATAAAAAAAAATGTAAAGTACCCCAAAAATTTTAATATAAATTCCTAAATAAAAGATAAAAAGGCATTCAAGAATGCTAAAAAACATAAAACCTTTCATAAAAAAAAAATAATCTTATTTTCCCTACCAAGAATCAGAGGAATTCAAATACACACACCAATCCCAGACCATCTGAAAGTAATTACTTCACTACAGAACAAGAACCTTAACACACCCTCAAAATCAGCTTTCCCCATCTCAATCAAAAAATCCCTTTAACTGTCAACCGCTCCCTATGAATGCACATGTTCATAGCGTAACAATGGATCTCAGTGCTGCAAAAACCTTGAAAGACTAGCTTTATAAAGAAACAGTCAATTAGGGGTCCACTGCCCCACGATCTTTACGTCATTCTGCATTTAGCAAAGAGCCAACTGGGTCCAAGAATTACTACAACACGAGGTATTTGAGCAAAGTTTAAATTTAAAGCAAAGACCTCACACCTCTACGGATCTTTTAAATTAACCTAACACTCCCAATTAGCTACTTTGGGAGAAGGGCCAAGAAAGTGAAAAGGGGTAAAACTACTGAACACGTGTGGCGTTGCCATTCAGTAAAAACGAGTAAAATATTTTTGGTTTGAAAATAAACAGAAGAAAGTTTAAAAAAGCTAAAAAGAAAAATCGTTTTTTTATGTATAAGAACAAATTCGAGAAAGTGATTTTTTTAAATATTTTATTCATTTGATTTATTTGTAATAGATATTTTTTTCTTAAATGCATCTTTTAAAATTTCTGCAGCCTTTAAATTCATGTATAAATTAAGTTTAAAAAGTTTCAGTTTTTGTTTTCAAAAACAGTAACAGTTCATCTACTATATTTTTTATTTAAATTAAAAATTTATAAGTTTTTAAAATGTGCCTTTTTTTTTTTCGTCTACTAAGTTTTCGACTATTTTTTCAATGAAGAGACATTTAAAAAAACAAGTGAAAACGTCGATTATTAAATAGTTTCAGAAAATATCCCACAACAATTCAAACAAACAGCAACTATATCAAGATTTTTTACTAAATGAAATGGTGCCAACAATTTAAATTTTTAAATGACAGCAACATATTTTAATGAAAATAAAAAACCGTAAAGTTTTAAAATTCAAACTGAGGAAATATTCATAAATATATTGAAACTCTTGTTTCTGGTACAAAAATCTTACTTCCGGTTCAAAAATAATTTTAAGGGTAACGTCAGAGCATGAGTAGTTGCCATTCAATCGAACGAAAATTCAGAAATGCTCTTAAATAAAAAATAATAAATCTTATGGAAAAGAATTGGGTCATTCAATCTTGTAGTTTTTGTATTATTTACATCGTAATTTAAATTTAGGAGGTAAATTATAATTCCTTTGTCATCTTAGTAATTTTTTATTTTAATATTTTGTGAGTAATGATAATTACACATAAAATCTGATAATAAAAAAATTAATTAAAATATATATAAAATTGCAATTTTTCAACAAAAAAACTCACTATGAAACTTATAAAAATATTTCAGATATTTCGGTTGTTTCAAGCTTCTTAAAGAAATTAGAACTAAACTAAAATATTGCGAATTATTAAAAATTCTTTTTTAAATTGGTTAACTAATAAAATATGCTGAATGCAGCAAAATCGTAAAAGAAAATGTTTACTAAAAATTGAGGTTTTCATCCACACAATGTTACAAGTAAAAATACTATATTATAACACTGAGTTAAAAATTATTCCGTAGATAAAATAATTTAAAATTTATTTTTAAAAGGGCAGGTTGTATATTAAATGTCCGATTGATAAATATATAGTTTTATTTCTTCTAACACCACGCATTTTATGAAAAAAAATTTCAGAATATATTTAATCTAAAAAAAATTCGAACGAAATTCGATTTTTTTTCTGACAGAATACTTATTGTAAAGCCTGTTTACAAAATATAATATATTTAATTTTTTTCTCTCTTAGATAAACTATATTACATATATATACTTCTTATAATGTTTTAAAATAATTTAAAGAAAAATAAATACGAACATCTTTTTTTATGAATGAACTAAAACTAAAAAAAGTATGACTTGTTTAATGTATTTCCTTATGAGAAAATAAATATTTACACATTTTTTTAAAACTATATTACATATATAACTTCTTATAATGTTTTAAAATAATTTAAAGAAAATAAATATGGAACATCTTTTTTTTTTTTTTTATGAATGAACTTAGAAAACTAAAAATATGACTTGTTTAATGTATTTCCCTTATGAGAAAATAAATTACACATACATC
>BPLR01011773.1:0-53001 GCA_021605095.1 Caerostris extrusa | reverse complement strand
TTACGTATTGCCGTCTTACTTTTTGACGCAGTAGTACGATATTTTTAAAATTACACATCAATATTAAATGACCAAAATGATCCACTTTGAGCACTACCATCCAACCTTTGAATCAGACACAGAGTGTAAATAAATAAATAAATAATTCCATCTTCCCCTTCATCAACACCTTTATTCTTTTTTCTCATCTTTAAAGGGGGCTTCTAATGAATCTTCATTAAAAGGCGTATCGTTTTCTTTCTGTAATGGGCGAGCGATCAATTAAGGTGATTTCTGCACGCCGGGCCTCCATCGCTCAAACTGAGTCACATTCCACCGCGTCGTTTAATCAGGGCGCCAGAATGATGGGTCTCGCAAAAAACCACTGCTGAGTTGCCGACGCAATCTTTAATTATTTTCAAGATGGAGAACTTTGAATAACAACGGAGATTCGCGTATTTGTTTTTTCACTCGTGGCAGGTACGTAACAATTATTAGCGAAGAATCATTTACTTCGAATGAGGTCGTTTTTTATTCAGCAGCTTTTGTTTTGTCAAGTATAGCGAGAGATTTATTCTCAGATATTTAAATCACCCTTCTTATATATTCGCTTATACCACCTCCTTCCTTGTTGAAGACCCCTTTTTATATTTTCTATATTTATATATATATATATATATATATAAGGCTATTTTTTTCGCCAATATAGTCATCTTAAATATGCTTTTGTTTGTCAAGTATAGAGATAAATTTATTCTTAGATGTTTAAATTACACTCTTACACAATTGTTTATACCACTTTGAAGAAAAAACCCCATTAGATATTTTCTAATTTCTTTATATATATATATATATATTTGTGTATATATATATATATATATTTGTAAGGAAATCAGAAATATACTGAAAATGAATATATATATATATATATATATATATATATATATATATATATTTGTGTATCAGAAATTACTGAAAAATGAATATATATATATAAAAATTATATTTCCTGTTATTATTTATTCTGTTATAGTATTAAGTACTTATTTAGAATATATTATATATATGAAGAAATCAGTAAAATACCTAAAAAGGGATATATCTTAATTACATTTGTTATTATTTATTCTGACATAATATTTAATATTTATGTCGAATATATATAGCATTATATCAATATTATATTTTATAATGAAATTGTCAAGTATTTAAAAATAATGGTATATATATATCTATGTAAATGAAGTGAGTTTTACTACATTTCCTATTGTTATTTATTCTGATATAATATTGAGAACTTATTTAGACTACAAAAATATAAGACATTGAGTAAAATCAATGCTGTTTTTAAAATTTAATTAAGGTATGGAATACAAATTTTTGTGAAATATTAATATAATGCATTGCTTTTTTTGAATTATGCATAAATAATGTAGAGATTTTTAAAAATATTTTCACAAATAACAATCATCTAGATTGTGCCAGTCGTTTCTGATTTTATTGTAAATTTTTTTAAATTTAAATTGCTGTTCGAAATATATAGATAGACATGTAGATATTACATAACTTATACTTACAGAACCCCTTTTAGAATTTGTTATGTGAAAAGAAATATTGCTAATTTAAAACTTTCTTTCTAATATTCTTTTATCTAAATTGATCATTTTATTAATATTTTGAAACTCTTGAAAATTTTAAAAAAATATATACATTTTAGTATTCAAATTGTATAAGCTTCATGTTTGTTGAATTATATAAACACATTAATATGAAGTATAATCTAATTATTTTAATTTATAATGATTTTTATTTTATAAATTTAAGATGTATTCCTTCGAGAATTTTAATGTATTTCAATTTTTCATATAAAAATTAAATGTAAAATATAATTTATTGTTTTATTCATAATTATCAAATTGATATTCTTATTATTTATAAAAAATAAATCGCCCATAAATTGCATATTATTTGCTACTTAAAATCGATTAACCATCTTGCAAATATGAAATTGTTAATTGCTTAATTTGCTACTTAAAAAACCTTGTTTAATCATATTTAATTTATTTTTACTCAAAGAATTTAAGTTATGTAAGAATTAAAAAAATTAAATTTCTAAATTAAAATTAATTTGTTAATTTTTTGTTTTGTTACTTGTTAAAATTTTGAAACATAATTTAAACTTATTTCATCTTAAATAAATAATAATAATAACTGTTTTTATATGTAGTGTTGGCATAGAATTATGTAGGAGCCAGGAAAATATTCTTCATAAATGATATGGTATGTAAATATTTTGCATAAAGTTAAATGAAACGGATGGTATTCAATTTTGTATAATGGAAAATATTTTTCTTTATTCTACAACAGTATTTAATGTCAATACACAAAATAATTTAGCTAGTTTTTAAAGAAACAATATAAAATGGGTAATGGACAAAAAAAAAAAAATTAACTGCATTTTGTGGAACATTAAAAAAAGTAGTCTTTTCTTAAATATGATATGGCTTTCAAGAAAATGATTCCAGAAAAAAAAAACTAAGCCATTTTCTCAAAAACGGTGGATAAATTCTTTGTGCAGTTATGGATTTTATAGAAAATAAAACCTTGTAGCATTTCTATTGGCCATGCTTTTAAATGTCTATCGAAAATATTTATTCCATGTCATGCATTGTTTAAAATCACTTACAATAAAATTGTTATTACAAAAGTTTTTAAAGTCTAAAAAAAAAAAATTCTAAATTGCGGCCTAGGAGAAGAGCTCAGGTTTGAATCCGCTGGTGGTGTCTGTTGCAGTCACTTCTTTCCGAAAATAGATGAGACTACGGTAATTGTGACATATCTCAGGCGTCCCACATTGATATTCACCCCTGCCTATTAGGTGGTTTCTGATTGTCTCCCATCTTTGACACATAAATGCTGGCCTGTTATACCTGTAAGTCCTCTCAGATGAGAATTACCTTTCCTTAACTTCTGTCAGTGGCAGGTTTGTGGTATACATAATGAAACACGAGGTCATCTGATATTCAACAAGATCAAAAATATTTTTGGAGTAAATCATTGAACGATAAATCGTCAAATATTTCTAAAAAATACACAATTGATACAATACATTATCTATGTTTTAATAATACATAAATATAAAAATGGATTAATGGATAATCATGTACTTCTGTATATAATACTTATATGCTTTTTTTTTTTTTTAAATTTTGATACATAATTTAAAATAATTTCATGTTGACTAAAATGATAATAATATATGTTGTTATATATAATGTTGACATAGAATTATGCATGAGCCAGGAAAATATTTTTCTAAGTGATATGATATGTGGGCCTGATGGCTGAGTGTCTGGCCTTCAGTTCCACAGGTTTCGGGATCGAGTACCGGCGATGCCATGGATGTTTGTAGTGGTTTGAAATTCACTTTAAAACATAAGTCCCGTTCTAATACGATTGTTGAGAGTCGGGCGTAGGGTTGAAAACCCTACACTGTAAAAAAAAAAAGAAAAACATCTTTCCTCTTGTAATTTATCATCTCCTTGTAAACATCTTTGTAATGTAACATCATCATCATCGTCATCTTTGCAACATCATCCTTTTGTAAACATCTTTCCTCTCCTTGGCCTGCAATGGGTCTGTTGCGCCAATGGTGATGGTGATGATATGATTTGTAATAACTTTCCATAAAGTTATATAAAATGGATGGTATTCACTTTTGTAATGTCTATAAATGGAAAATATTTTTCGTTATCTTATAGCAGCATTTAATATCAACACAAAATAATTTAGCTAGTTTTTGACGTTCGTTTTTAAAAAAAACAATATAAAAATGGGTATTGAAACAAAAAAAATTAACTGTCTTTTTTGTGGAACATTAAAAAAAGTAGTCTTTTTCAAATATGATGGGGCTTTCAAAGAAATGATCCCAGAAAAATAAAAACTAAGCCATTTTCTCAAAAACGGTGGATATAGAAATTCTTTGATACTCTCCCCGCTGTGCAGTTATGGATTTTATAGAAAATAAAACTCCTGTAGTATTTCTATCGGCCATGCTTTTATAAATGTCCATCGAAAATATTTATTCCATGTCATGCATTGTTACTTATTTCATTTGGAATTAAACTGGAATGTTGTAATAAAATAAATTATTGTATAATTGCTTTTTGTGGGGAGAAGATGATAACGATTGTTGGTCAAATCAGGTTATGCTGATAAATTGAATTTTGATGAACCAATTTTTATTAATATATCACATAAAATTATTATCAAGGATTAATTAATATGATGCAAAAATTTTTAATATGTTTAAATATAAAAATGGAAAAATGATATTCTTGACTTTTGAATGAACATAAAATTTGCTTGAATTATTCATAATGTAAAAAGCAAGATTTAAAAAAAAAAAAATGGAAAAAATGATATATTTTACTTTTTAATGACCATAAAATGTGTTTGTATTATTTATAACATAAAACAAATTAAAATTAATAATTTAAATAATATATCTAAATAAACAATTATAACATTTTCTGTTTTTTAATTTTATGGAAATATGCATGTTACATAAATTTTAAACAACGCATTTTTTATATAAAAATCATGTTTTATCTTCTATTATATTAATCAGTGATAATATAGAAAATAAATGTTCAAACTTTTGTTAAATTAAATAAGTCCAATTCTAAGAAAGGATCAATTTATAATATGTTTAAATGTAACATGATTAATTTTTAATATGTTTAAACATAAAATGAAAAATAAAATTTTCTAGTTTTGAATGAACATAAAATTTGTTTGAATTATTTATAAACATAAAAGCAAAATTAAATTCAAGTTAAATAACATAATTAAATAAGCAAATACAACATTTTCTATTTTTTATATGGTAATATTTATGTTATAGTAATTATAATCAATACACTTTTTATTTAAAATCATATTTTATCTTGTATTATAAGCATTAATAATATAGAAAAAAATGTTTAAACTTATATTAAATTAAATAAATCAAATTCTAAGAAATGAAGATTTTATAATATGTTTAAATATTATATGATTAATTTTTAATATGTTTAAACATAAAATGGAAAAATAATATTTTCGAATTTTGAATAAATATAAAATTTGTTTGAATCATTTACATCACTGAAGCAAAATTAAATCAATAAATTAAATAACATAACTAAATAAACAAATATAACACTCTATTTTTTAATTTTATGGAAATATGTATGCTATAGAAATTGTAATCAGTACATTTTTTATTTAAAATCATATTTCATCTTGTATTATACACATTGATAACATGGAAAAATAAATGTTCAAACTTATATTAAATTAAATATATTAATTTCTAAGAAAAGATTAATTTACGATATGTTTAAATATAATATGAATAATTTTTAATATGTTTAAATATAAAATGTAAAATTGATATTGTTGAATTTTGAATGAACATAAAATTTGCTTCAAATATTTATAACATAAAGCAAAATTAAATTAATAAGTTAAATAACATAACTAAATAAACAAATATAACATTTATATTTTTATTTTTGGAAATATGCATGTTATACAAATTTTAATCAATGCATTTTTATTTAAAATCATATATTATCTTGTATAATAAACATTGATAATACATAAAAATAAATGTTAAAACTTATAGTAAATTAAATACGTGAAATTTTAAGAAATGATTAATTTATAATATGTTAAAATAAAATAGAAAAATAATATTTTCGAGTTTTGAATGAACATAAAATTTGTTTAATTATTTATATCATAAAGCAAAATTAATTATCATAATTAAATAAAGAAATACAAAAATTTCTATTTTTTTTATTTTATGGAAATATGTATGTTATATTTAAAACAATACTTTAAACAATACATTTTTTATTTAAAATCATATTTTATCTTGTATTATAGTAAGCATTGATAACATAGAAAAATAAATATTCAAACTTATCTTAAATTAAATAAGCGAAATACTAAGAAAAGATTTTCGTAACATTTTTTTAAGTTTCAAAACAATTAACTGCATATTAAGCAGCTTAAATACATGAACTCAGCAACAACATATTGTTTTTCTTATAATTTTATTACCTAATACATTTTGAATTACTGAATCTTTTAATACCTTGGGCATTTGAAGCCAAAAACTGAATAATAACTTTTAAATTGATTCATAATATTCATGAATCCAGTATATAAAAGACATATAGACAATTCTATAGACATTAATAAGAAATATTTATATATTTTTTTTAAAAAAATCAAAATTATAGAATTAATTTAAAATCAAACACAGAGGTTTTAGAGACTTTATATAGATAAGAAAAAGCATTGCTTTCGTAGGTAATTAAAATGTTTTTCATTTAAGTGAAGTATGATAAATCTAATCTTTAATAATCGTTATAATCATAATATTAATCATTATTATCAAAATCGTAATAATTAAAATTTTGTCATAAGATAAATTGAATGATTTAAATTATGCCAAAATAACTAATGATAATATGAGGTGTTGAAATTTTTGGTCAACTTCATTCTGTTTTATCAAGTAAAATAAAATCATTATGATCAAACTGATAATCATAATATTAATCAATTATCATAATCATAATGATCATAACATTAATCATTATTATCATAATCATAATAATATTAATCATCATTAACCGGGTCTGAATGGCCGAGTAGCTAGCGTTCTGGTGCTCGGTGCCACAGGTTTCAGGTTCGAATCCCGGTGGTACCATGGATGTTTGTAGTGGTTCGGAATCCATTTTAAGCCTTAGGTTCCGGTCTTATATGACTGCTGAGCTTTGGACAACCTTACCCAGCGAAAAGAAAAACATCTCGAAATCTACCAGTAGGTAGACAGACATGGCCCACACTGGTCTGTTGCGCCAATGATGATGATGAATATAATGTTAATCAGTATTAATCATTAATTTTATTCACATGATAAAGCATAAAAGTTTTACAATTTTTAGTATGATAATAGTCATCATTTTTATATGTATTCCAAATCAACATTACACATTCACATTTGAAACATTAAAAAAATTATATCTTTATGTTTTTATCTAAATATAAATAAAACATTAAAATATAAACATTAAATCCAGCATTAAAACATTACATAAAATTACATTATAAATAACAAAGTAAGAAATTATTAACTTATGAATAACTTCTTACTTTTGACTTGACTTCTTACATTTCTTTTCATTAATTACAGTTACAAATTGTTAAATACATTATAGTAGTATTAAAAAAATTTAATTTTACAAAGGGAAGAAATATATGAGGTGTATTTATAAAATATTCTATTCGAATATTTAAATAATAATCTTTATGTACAATTGAAGAGAATATAGGAATTAAAATAAATTTATGCTTGAATGAGTAATGCATTTATATTATGCTATATATAAGAATGATAGAAATATACTTTAATTATATTTTAGCCAGACATAATTAAATTCAAATGATCACACATAGTTTGTTTGTAATTTACATAGAATATGAAAGCTGTTGGAACAGAACTATATTTCAGTCAAATGAATATGAACTGCAATTATAATTAGTAGCCCCGCTGTTTTGTTTTGAAATAAGTTGGATAATTTAAATTATGCCAAAATAACTAATGATTATATGAGAGGTTGACATGTTTGATAAATTTCATTTTGTTTTATCAAGTTAAATTATGTTTAATAAAATATAATTGAGATGTTTCCAAGGAAGTTGTAATTAAAATTATTTTAATTTTCTTCTCTAATCTTTTCTTTAAAGTAATAATTTTAATTGCTTAAATTCCCTTAAATGAATTACAAATTATATAAAATCTTTTTATATTATTATTATAAAATATTATAAAAATATTATATATTAAAAATTTTAGTATTATTATTAATAACATAAAATAATATTGTTATTATACCCTCTCAACGACAATGACAAGTTCTGAAAATTTGCTAACAACTTATAAAACATTATTTGATACCGTTATTATGAAGGAGAGTGAAGTCAGGGCCTGAATGGCCCCGTGTCTGACCAGGTTTCAGTTTTTATGTCCCGTCGGTGACATGCGGTGACATGGATGTTTGTAGTGGTTCAGAACCTATTTTAAGCCGTAGGTCCCTGTCTCATGTGACTGTAACAGCGCCACGGAGCCAAGTGAGACGGGTGTTCCATCACAACAAAAGCTGCCCCTTTCCCTTCAACCGTGAGTTCGTGGGCTTCGTCTAGACGTCTACCAAGTGGGAAAGAAGCAACAGATTCATGTCATATAATATCTACCATCATGAATCACACGAGCGAACTAAACCAGGTGGCTGGTGTAACAGGTTTTGTCACAATTACATGCAAGCTTTATACTTATTACATGTAGCATATTTATTTAAAACGCGTACAAATGTATTAAAAATAATCATTAAATATATAATATTGTCTAACATACATTTGTATCATAAGCAATGTTTTATCGATAATTTGTAGACAGCTACTTCACGATAATGCTGTTTTAGTGCATCATTTATATGTTGGTGGATAATATCATGAACAGAGATTTCAAAGACGTTTATTTGAGGTAAAACTGAAAATTCTTATTCTCTTAAAGTGATTATTATTTTAACAAATACTTAAACAGAGTTAAAAAGCAGGTGGATTAGCAGATATATTAGATTATCTATTATAATCTCCATCAACCCATCTTAGATAACAATTAATGCAACTAAATTTACCACATATAATTTTTTTTTTTTTTAATTTACGTTCTTGAATCTATGGTATGCCATTTATGCATGCTACCATTGAGCCTAATACTTAAACAAATATTAAGAATTTGATGCATTTAATTTGATAATAATCACATTGGACTCTCGAATCTTTCGAAGTATTAAAATTTTTTTAAGAAAAATTTCTCCTGAGATTTAAACATAACTTAATTATGAATTTTAGATTATAAACTTTATAATATAAGAAAAAATATCGGATATATTTTTAATATTTTAAATACTGTAAAATGTTTTTAAAATTGGACATAATTTTTTTTTTTATCATAAAGGAGATTTTTACATATATTAAGCCTTATATCATGCTAAAAATTTTACATCAATATCTGATCACAATTTTCTATAAACTTTGATAAGAATTTAAGTAATCACTAATATCACTTTGATATATAAAAATTATAACTACTTTACGGTTTCTTTATTTGACCTTAAAATCTAATTAAAAATATTTTTTCCAATTGTTGAATATAGTTATAACGAACAACTTATTTTTATCCTTATTCAAGAAATAAAGTAATAATATACTATTGAAAAAAAAAAAATTATAGATATTTAATCCTTCAAATATTGTTTTCTGCTAACTTAAATGTTATTATTAACGAAAATTTTATTGTTAGAGAATAATGACATTTAAGTTATAATAAAATATTTACTAGAAATAAAAACATTTGAGATAAATATTATTCTCTGCAATGCTATAATTGTTTTAAATGAATAAAAAAAGAACTTTTTATTAAAATATATGTTTTCCCAGTATTACAAACTAGATAATCCTGTTTGTTGCATTAATTTAATCTCTTCCCATATTTCAAAAAGTTATACCACGAAATTAAGCATTTGTAACTAGAAGAATGAATTTATACACGAAAACTCATATTTCTATCAAAAAAAAAATTATTGACTGAAAAAATTGCTGCTCAGTTTGTTCAATTAAAAAATTAATATGAAAATTATTAAAAATTTCTAATTATATTTAAGTACGTAAATAAATATAATTATATTAAATATATAAATTTAAATATATAATAAAATTAATAATATATATATATATATATCATTTATTATTTTTTATTTTATAGTTATTTAATTTTCTATATTAATTTTTAAAAATGTAAACAATTGCTGTTCAACTAATTAAAATTTAAAATTAATTATCTTTAGTATTAAATGGTAGACAATATTCTGTAGGGAAATTTGATGTTCTTAATCCTATAATTTGACCATCTGTATCATGAATAAATACCGCATGCGCAATACTAAAAGAAACATTAAAATTTAATTGCAAAAATTCCACTTTGACGAAGGACGAATAAGGACTACAATGACTTGCATCGCTTGGGCTGAGAAACTTCTGAATCTCTCCTATTCGTTTAACTCATTACATTAACTCCCCTATCTTCAGCCAACGGAGAATAGAACGTGCCCCCAAAGTTTAAAAATCTTTTAAGTTCCTTGAAAAACCACTTGGCGAAGGCGATAAGATTCCCACAAAACGAGCCGATAAGTCAAAAGTCTTTTAAAAGTCCTTATCGTAACTTCCTCTTGCACCAAAAAATAATGAACTAAAAAGACGTAGAGCTCAACTAACTACACTTTAAATTGAGAATCCAAGATCCCTTTTTTTCCCTTCTTCGTCATTCGACAACCTTACTACAATGGAAGTCTTCTGAACTGACTTAGCATCTGACGTTTTAACATCTGAAGTTTTTTATTACACTTGGTGGAGTAGGATACAAAAAATACGAATTTTAAGATGTCTCTGAGGCGTTATTTTTCAATTATTTTGAGGAGAATTTCTTTTCAAACTTCAATTCGCTTTTGTCAAAAGATCCTTTTGTTTTGAGATAAAATGTTTTGCAAATAGAGTTTTAGAATAATTAATTCTTCTTAACAAATTATAATCTAATTTTACTATTCAGTTTTATTGCAAATATATTTTCAAGTTTATAAATTCTTATTATATCTTAAATTCTAGGAAACAATTTTTTTGAAATACGTTAATATTGTCAACAACCATGTATATAAGTTGCTATTAAGATTAAATAATACACCCTACTTTTACACTGAGATTCAATTAGAAGATTTACTTTTAAACCCTTGAAATATATGGTAATTTTGTGCTAAATCCTATTTTACAAACTAAAGAGATTATTAAATACTTAAAATGTATGGTAATTTTTGCACTAAGTCCTATTTTACCAAAAAAAGGCGGCCTGATGGCTAAGTGGCTAGTGCACTGGCCTTTGGTATCACAAGCTTGTGGAAGTGGCATGGTTGACCTGGAAGTGGCATGGTTGTTTGTGAGTGGTTCGGAATCCACTTTAAACTGTAGGACTGGTCTATTTATACTTCGTGTACACAAGAACTCGTGTACAGTTATTTTTAAATCTTAAAATATATAGTAATTTTTAACTAAATCCTATTTTACCGTCTAAAGAGATTTTTTTATGTATTAAAATGTATATCATATTAAAAATTTTACAACAATATCTGCTCACAACTTTCTATGAACTTCGATACAAATATAAATGCATCATTTTATTTATTTATTTTTTTGATAAACGAAAAATCTATAAGTATTTTTTTTTATTTTAAATTAAAATTAAAATAAAAATTGACATTTCCAATTATTTGATATAATTATAGGAATTATAGGACAGATTCTTGCCTAAGGGTGCTCCATCACAGCAGAAGCTACCTTTTTTTCCCTCTATGAGTAGAATACTCATGAGATATCCATGCCGGACTGCAGGACACTGACGATTAGTCATACATTCGTAAAGCTACTACAAGCAAACCACCATTGTAAAGATTTTCTTCACAAAATTGTATGTTAGCATCAGTATTTTTTTCATAACAACTTTATGTATTTGAATATTTTTCCGTCTTTTAAGTGACTGAATAGCAAAATGAAATTGCTGAAAAAAAATACAAAATGCACAAAATGAAATTGCTGTACCTTTATCAGTTTATATATATATATATATATACACTCAAGAGCAAAACATTATGACCACCCCTACATTTTGCAATGAACTCGCCTAGATGACGTGGAAGGCACGTGATCAGGTGGAAGTGGTATTTAACTGCTGCTGGAGAGTCTGAAGAATCATTCTTTCACTTACTTCTATGTGTGATGGGAGAGGCTGCGGATCTAAGCGATTTTGATAGAGAGCAGATTGTAATGGCTCGAAGGCTCGGAACAAGTATTTCCGAAACTGCACGACTCGTGGGTTGTTCGCGATCTACAGTTGTTAGTACCTATGCAAAGTGGATGAATGACTGTGCAACCAGCAGTAGACGACATGGTGTTGGACGTCCACACGCTATCAAAGAAAAAGGACGTCCACACGCTGGACGTCCACACGCTATCAAAGGAGACTGTCTCGCATGGTGAAGCAAAACCGGAGCCAGACAGTGGCTCAGCTGGCAGCCCAATACAATGCAGGGGCCAAGTAGAATAGTATCGGAGCGCACTGTTCAGCGGACACTGTTGGATATGGGGCTACGCAGCAAACGTCCCACTCGTGTGCCTTTGCAGACCAAGCGACATCGCCAACTGCGCCTGCGCTGGGCCCTGGAACATCGTGACTGGTCCATGCATCAGTGGGAGAGAGTTACCTGGTGAGATTAATCACGGTTTGTCATTCATCACGCCGATGGCCGTGTCAGAATACGCCGTCTTCCAGGCTATTAGTTGCTCCCTCAATGTACAGTAGGTCACACACTGGCTGGTGGTGACGGTATTATGCTTTGGGGGACGTTCTCTTTGGGCGTCTCTGGGCCCCATGGTTGTGGTAGAGCAGACCATGAATGCTATAGGGTATCTGAACATAATTGCGACCAGTTTGCCCCCTTACATGGCCTCTGTTTTTCCAGCTGGAAATGAAATGTTCCAACAGTACATCGCCGATTGTCACAAGGCTAAAATTGTGTTGGAGGGTTCCAGGAACATGATGCTGTATTCCAGTTAATGTCCTGGTTAATGTCCGCCTAACTCACCGGATGTCAATCCGATAGAACACATTTGGGATGTCCTGGGACGGCAGCTCAGAGTTCAAAGACTACCAATTCGCAATATCTCGGATTTGCGTGACCGTTGCTTAAACATCTGGTACAATCTGTCTCCGGCCATCTACCAAGGACTTGTGTCAACCATGCCAAGGCGGGTTGAAGCTGTGTTGCGCGCCAAAGGTGGGCCAATTCGTTATTGACAGGTCATAATGTTTTTGCTCTTGAGTTTATACATATATATAAAGGGTTTTAGTAGTTTAATTCTGGAGATTTTGTATATAATTATAAGAAAGGGTCTAGTTAGTTTCCTTCATTCAAATACTAAACCCTCAATTCCTGGAAACCATGAAAATGTTTGAATTTAGTATAATTAAATAACAATATAATTAATAGTATAACACTTTTAAATTAGTATTATTACATTTCAAGTTATAGCTCAAAATTGTAGTTCAAACACCTATTGCATAAAAAGGTAAACAGCCGTTTTAAAAGTTGAAACGGACGAACAGATCACTTGTCGGGGGGTTCCAGTCAGATATAAGAGTTTTGAAAAGAAGTTTTGAAAAAACAAAATAATAGTAAATAAGAATTAGTGCAATTATTTAATTTTTTCAGTATTATGTAATTTAAAATTTTAATTGATAAAAATAAAAGTTATTTTAATTTCAATTAAAATTTTTCGAAACTACCTTTCTTTCCTACTGTGCTGTTGTGTTTGAATTCATCCAACATGTCAGCTTGTGAATTTTCCATACAATTTACTGTGGAGATTGAATACTGTGTAGATTTAATTTTGATTGATTTCGAATAAAACTTATAATAATAAATATGTAATGAAAATGAATTTCACTTAGCCCATTTATTTAAAAATTTGGTTCAGCAGAAAGTACAAAAAAAAAAATTTTTTTTTTTTTCTTATCCCACTTGATAAGAGACTAAGTCCGAGAACCCGTGTGGTCTCATGGAAGGAGGGAAAGGTAGGCAGTTTCTCTTATGATAGAGCACTTGGCTCCATGACACTTTAAAAAGATGGCAGGGCCTTCCGGAAGGACTTTCAGGGGGAACTATCAGCAATAAGTTCTACAGAGGAACTACTACGCAGGTACAAATAGTACTCTTTACAAATGGTACTACTACGCAGAAACTATCCTAACTGACGGACTCCCACTGGGCAGTCCGACTCACGAGGCAAGTTGGTAAACATCACAAACGCCATCGAGTCTCCTCGTTGTTTGAAGCAGTACCAACAACAAAGCCTCCTGCGGATTTCACCTCAGTCCTACTGCTCACCTGCGACATGTATTGCCATTGAGCCACGAGTTGGGCACGCATAAAATGTAATTACTCATATCATAAAATACAAATGTGATGATAATTAAAAGTAATTAAACAAATTAATTTTCAGAATATTTTTCGTTATAGCTGAAACTAAATTCATTGGAAAAATCAATTACCATAAATAACTGAAAATAAAATATTTTATTCGATAATTCAATTTAAAGAAATGTGTGAAACTCGTATCAGAAAGTGCATTAATTAAAAATTAATTTCCTTATTTAGTAGCTATATCACAACATTATTTTGTGCCTTTTCCATTACAAGAAATAATAAATTTATTGGTTCCCTCCTCTTATGAGAATAATAAATTTCGAAAACATTTAAAATAATATAGTTAGATACATAAATATCTAAAATATATTTCTTTGTTTCGAGGAATATTATGTATTTTGTTTCAGTAATAAATGTCGTAGCATTAGAATAATTTAATTATTTTTAAGGAATTTATATTTAATTAAGGGAAAATTAGATGCTATAAAACAGTATAAGAAAATGCATAGACAAAAATAATTCCTTAAGCAAATGGGAGTTTGAGATGGTGAGGAAATATAAATGATATTCATTAAGAAATAATTATAATAAATTATATAATTTAATAATATAAGTTTATAGCATTTTTGTGTATTTAATTATGAAATGTTAGAAATATTTTTTTTCTTTCTAATGCAACTGGCAAACACAGACACCTTGGTGTTGGAGGCCTTAAGGCAAGTACTGCGCAGACGTACTCACTTTGCATTACCCAGGGGGCGCGTGTAACTTGAAGATAAGCCACGGACGCGGAGTAACAATGTCCCCGCAACGCTCTACGATCTTATTAGACCGGGACCTACTTTTTAAAGTGGATTCCGAACCACTACAAACAACCATGGCACCGCCGGGACTCGAACCGAAACCTGTGGTACCGAGAGCGCCAGCCACTCGGCCATTCAGGCCCATGTTAGAAATATGAATGAATAAAAAAAGTAATTTAACTGTTGCGAATAATTTTAAGTAAACATCAAAAAGAAAAAAAAATTGCTATTAAATAAAAATATATTTATAAAGTTATTTATGTTTAATTAAAGCATTTACTAAACATTTTATTTAAACATCAGGGTGAGATACTAAAGGTGAAAATTTATAAAAATTTCCTCAGATAAAATATTTCAAAAAGTTTATTTTTATTGCGTAACAGTTAAAGAAGGTGATTCTTAGTTTAACGTTTTTCATATAATTCTTCAAATCTTTTATATTCATACACCAATTTAATAAATTATATGTATTAATTAATAATTTATAACATAAAATCGTTTAAAAATAAATATCTTAAGATATACACTCAAGAGCCAAAACATTATGACCAACTGTCAATAACGAGTTGGCCCACCTTTGGCGCTCAACACAGCTTCAACCCACCTTGGCACGGATTAGTACCACCACTTAATGCCAGTTAAATACCCCTTCCACCTGATCACGTGCCTTCCACGTCATCCAGGAGAGTTCATTGCTAAATGTAGGGGTGGTCATAATGTTTTGGCTCTTGATTGTATATCTTATTTTTATATGTTTTCAAAATACACTTTATTATATTTAATATTGTTACAGACATTTGTTCATGTTTATTATTTCATTTATATCTAATTCAAGTAAAAAATTGTTACACTGTTTTCCATAAATTTAGTATTGATTAAAAAAACAATCATGGTTAAAAAGTTTTGTATTGTTTTAATGAAAGCTGTGACGAAGAACACAACTCATATTATGGTTTATGGTTCTCAAAAAAAAAAAAAAAACTATTTTACAGTCAACTACGATATATTAAATATTTTTCAATAAAGGAAATTGACAAACTGGAAGTATCAATTTGTTGCAATAAAATATTTTTAATATGGAATGAATAGCAATGCAACGCATACAGCGATGTACGATCGTATATATTTTGCGGTCTAAAAGCCGCGCCCGCACTTTGTACATATTAACCAAACCGATGTTTTTGCAATTTGGGTTGAAATCAAAACATGTGCTGTTTGTTTGTGGTGTTGCTTTACTCAACTTTGAATAAGCTTTATGTCCCGTATAAAAAGATTTATGACATATGGATTAATATAGGGTCCCTCATTTATCAGGGGGAATAATAAAGTTTGTTTTGGAAAGGACAAAATGTTTCATAAGTGGATGGTATAAGGAGCAGCAGCACATGCACCTTGAACGTTCCAATATTTCTCAATGGGATTCAGGTCTTTATGTTAATTAGCCATTCCATACTCTCAGTGAAATTGGTTTGCAACAATACCAACCCTGTTTCTTCTACAGTTGTCATTTATGATGAAATTATTCCCTATATAATCATTCGTTTATCGGGGGATAGTTTATCGTCATGTTTCAAAAGTGGACGTGGCTTAAGGAGCAACAATACATGTTCCTTGAATCTTTCAACATTCTCGATGTGATTCCTGTCTTGATATTGAGTAGCCTATCAATCTCTCAGTTGATTTGCAACATTTCCTACTGATTTGTTGTCAACATGATATTCCAACCCTTTATCTTTTAGACAGCTGTGGAATTCAAGTATCGAGGGGCCATTCCATACTCCCAGTAAAAACTGATTTGCATTTTTTTATGTCAGATGAAATTATTTCCTATATGGTCACACGTGGTGGAGGGAGTTCGAATGATGAAAATTTCATCGTTATGTTTCAAAAGTAGACGTGGCTTAAGGAGCAGCAGCGCATGTTCTTGATCTTCCAACATTCTCGATGAGATTCTGATATCGAGCGGCCATTCCATACTTTCAGTAAAACTGATTTGGAGCAATATCAGCCCTGTATCTTCTACAGATGAAATTATTCCTTAAACTATTCTCTAACATCCCAATATAATGGATAACATAAAGATTAGCGAATATCATATTTATTCATTTGATATACGTGATATATAGCTGGTTTCAAGTTTTTTTCCTAAAATTAAGATCAATCTCTTTGTAAGGCAATCTAGAATTCAAATTTGAAGGAAACAGCGATTCACTTGATTTGAAATTCAGTAAATGTACTGACATTCTCATCTCACTGGCATGCCTCTCTGTCTCCGATGAAGATTAGTGACAAACAATCGTCTGAACTTCTCGCATATAGACTACATTCATGAAGTTTGCGTACAACAGACATTGACCAATCCCTTCAGCTACAACAGTGACAGACATAAGGTAGATTGGATGCTGAGATTATAGACTTATGCTCATAACTACAAAATATCGGTGATCGCTTCTTATGTATTTCCAGAATATTCAAATTGAGATTTGAAATTGTCGTCACATATTTACATATAATATATCATATATTTTAACCTGTTATTAATGTACCTCAATTTTCTATTTCAAATGGTTTGAAACTCTAATAAACTAAATACAGGGTGATTGTAATTAAAGTCCCTTTTTTTAAAATGCTGTAAAAAAGAACCACAATGAGTTCAAATTTGAACTGAAGATACTTGAAGAAAGGAAAAACAATATGGCATCAAAAAAAATTTTCTCCGATTTTCCCATCCTATTTGCTATTACCTTGCCGTGGTGGATGAGCTTTCCACTAACAGTGTCACAAATATTCACGTTGAGTGACTTGGAAGCCATTTTTCTTTAAAAAAAAAACCCGAAACAATCAAGCACATTAAAACACTACAGTTGATTTAATGTGCAACTCATGCCAAATACGTTGTTATTTCGATTCATATTATCACTGTGTCAATTCACTTTCATTATGTCACTTACAGCGCCATGAATGTTATATATTACGCCATCTTTTTGATGCCGTACCGTTTCCCCTTTCTTCAAGTATCTTCAGTTCAAATTTAAACGTGTTTCTTTTTTACAGCATTTTGAAAGTGAGACTGTGAAAATTAGTAAGACAGAGTAATAATAATCACCCTGTATATTAACTAGACGAAAGCATTTAAAAATTGCATTCCTCTATACTAATTCAAATTCTTCTTGGGAATTAATTTTCTATCAGTATATTTTTAAAAATTTCTTCCTGCAAGTAGATTTAATATATAGTTTATAAATTTTAATTCCTAGATTTATGCATTAAATTTATTAATATAATATTATCAATAAAAATTATTCACCTTGGAAAAATTAAATATTATCAAAATTAATTGATGTCAAATTAAATTTATTCATATATTTTATATTTCTTTTAAAAAAACTGTACTTGGTAAAAGATATAATTATTTTAATTTTTATATAAAACAAAGTAAATATTAGCATTTTAATTTTTGATACCAAGAAACACTATAAAAATATAATTTTCTCATTTTTTTTATTAGCCATCAAATATTTTTCTGAACTTGATTTCTGCTAAATCTAATTATTGTCAAATTCTCCGAATATTTTAAATAAATAATTATTTCTGTCTCGACAATTTTTTAACTTTACTGTCTAGACAATTTTTTTTAACTTTTACTGTCAAGACAAAAATATTAAAAGGTACACTGAACAAAAAATAATGTCATAGATAAAAATTATGGGCAAAATTTTTTAAGTCAAATAAATGTACATTTTTGTATAACGACATAAAAACTTTAAATACGTTAAAAATATATAAATCGTTACAAAAAAAAAAGGATATTTTTCCAAAAAATTACTTTATTACTAAATTATAAAATTTTAAGTTTTAAAAATACTAAATGTTTCAAATATACAATTTAATGCAACGTTTTTTAAATTAAATATAGGTTTTCTGCTAATTATAATAAGAATTAGCATTTTCCAAAACTAGAAAATCGTATGTAAAAATTATTAATGCAAAAAGAATAATGAACTACATATTAAACTTTACTTATCTAATTATCTGGTAAAGAGAATATATTCATCGATCAATATTTGTATCATTCATTTAATGAAAAAGAATAATTTCTTAGATTTATCTTTTTTATTTTTCTAATATCTTCGAATTAAAAAAGTTAATTTGCATGAATTTGTATTAAATTTAGCAGAAATTACTCATCGACATTTTAATTTATAAATTCAAAAAGCAGACAAACAAACTTAATTTAAATTTATAATTGTATCGCTAAAAGTGTAGGAACAATTTAATACAGTTTAGGAAAAATATCATAAAAATTATTTTTTACTAAAATTTGACAGGAAAATAAAATTTTGCAGATCTTTCCTTTCGAATAGATATATAACTAAAATTTTCCTTAAACTTCAATGTAATAGTTTTAAAATACATATTCAATGTTTAATGCATTTTGTATTTATTATCTGCTAAATGTACAGGAAATGACAAGTAGAAAACAATTTCTCAATATTATAATATATATACAGGGTGATTATAATTAAAGTCCACTTTCAAAACAGTGTAAAAAGAACCACTCCTCATAATGAGTTCAAATTTGAATTGAAGATACTTGATGAAGAAGGAAACGGTATGGCATCAAAAAAAAAAAAAAAAATTCCAGCCGATTTTTCCCATCCAATTTGGCATGATCTTGCCATGGTGGATGGGCTTTCCACTAACATTGTCACAACTGTTAAATGACTTGGAAGTCATTTTTTCTATCAAAAACTGAAACAATCAAGCACATTGAATACTAAAGTTTGTTGAATGTGCAACTCATGACCAAATACGATGTCATTTCGATTCAAAATTTCACTGGCAGCCGAATTCACTTTTTTTTATGCCGCTTATAATGCCATCTGTTAATACACTTTTGAACTTTTTGATACCGTGCCTTTTACCACACTTTCAACTATCACTATCTTCAATTCAAATTTGAACTCATTATGACAAGTGGTTATTTTTTTTGCATCGTTTTCAAAGTGGGACTTTAATTATAAACACCCTGTATATTAAAATGATTTTTGTATATGCGACTGTGAATATTGTATTTATTAAAAAAAATCAGGGAATATTATTTTATTCATTGATAAAAATATTCCGTTCATAAATACTCAACTTTCTTTCAGGTTTTTCAATTAGAATAATTTTTTTCTGTTAAAAACCGAAAATGATAATGCCTATCTTTTTAACCTATTTGCATCATTCGAAAAAGTGGGAAATTGGCCATTATCACCAAACGTTTTTAAAAATAGAAATATTTCAAAATGACGAAAAAAATAAAAATGACAGAGAGAAAGAATTTGTATTTTGATTTAATTAAAAATAATTTGAGTAATTCAATTTAATGGTTTTGCATCGTATGATAGTTCTTGAAATACTCGACACATAAAGCCACATGGCAGCTACCACACTGATAAAATGAATCTTTTCTTTTTTGTGATAAACAAACTGCACAACGTTTACGAACTTTTTTTTGATGATGATGTTTCTATAGGTGTTGCAAAATGTTAGCCAGTAAATCTTGATGGCAATGATGGACATGGTGCAGTTTTTCGTATTGCTGATGCTTTTACTTTTCGGTTTATTTTGTTCAATTATTTCTTGAGCTAATTTTTCTTGAAGACGTGAAATGTTGTAACTTTTAAGAAGTATATGCAGGCCTATTTTTGATTATTAGTGTATTTGCTAAATTTTGTAGATTTGTTTGCTTCTTCACTATTATTAAAATCTTTTTTAAAATGTTTTTGACCTACTTTTACTAGG
Source organism: Caerostris extrusa (assembly GCA_021605095.1). Taxonomy (NCBI): domain Eukaryota; kingdom Metazoa; phylum Arthropoda; class Arachnida; order Araneae; family Araneidae; genus Caerostris; species Caerostris extrusa. Next base: position 32,282 of record BPLR01011773.1, on the reverse strand, counting down.
AAAAATACTTTAATCAGTTTGCTATTGCTATCGTCATTTTTGCACTAGTTCGCATATATATCTTTTGGCCAGGGAATTTCCGCCCATATATGCGCTTATAACATTTAATAGTCCAGTAGGGGCTTTATTATCTATGATTATGTCTATTTTTACTTGTGATATAAAGCCCATTTTCCTTCTTTTTAAAATTTTAATAAAATTTTAACAATTGTCATAAAATTCAATAAATAACTATAACATTATTATTATTTATTACATTGATTTGATTAAAATTTTTCAGAAGATTTAATTTATATTATAATTTCCATGTGCTATAAAAACATATCACTACTTAAATCTTTATTTTTAGCAAAAATTAATTTCAATTTTGCTTTTAGTTTTTTAAAGTTCGTTAATTTTTAATTTAAAATGTTATCATAAATATTCTAGTGAAATAAACTAAATATCGAATGTTATCGAGCTTCATTATGAAATAACATTTTTGAAGTGATGTACGTTTTGCTTAGTATGAAATTAAACCACTTTGAATGCAAATTTCAAAAACAAGTATTAATCTTACGGTTAATATATGAATCTACAAAAAATCTGCAGTTTACTGGTTTTTTTTACCGAATATCTTTTTTTTTTTTACAATTTACTGAATATCCTTTTTAAAATAAGAATGAGTAATCAAACTCAACTTCATTCATAAACAAACATCAATATGGTTTTTAAAAATATTCATAAAAAAATAAAGTTTAGTTATATATTTATAGAAAAACTTAATTTATCAAATTTTGTTTTATATCTTTTTGAAAATAACGGAAAAAATTATTTCATGCAAATATTAATCGCAAAACAAAGTTACTCTTACGAAAGAAAGAAAACTATTCAAATCTTTATCCCCACGATCAAATAAATCGCCTTTTCTCTAAAGAAACAAATTAAATAAACAAAACAAGAAACATATTTCCTCATTTTAAAGGAAACAACTTTATATTCGTAAGACTACATCCATACAGATTAGAAATTAATTTAATAATAAGGAAGAATAATTTAATAAGAAATTTCAAACTGGAATAATAATACTAAATTAATTTTTGTGTAATGTAAAAACTTCATAAAACTACTGTAATATAGTTTTACATGCAAAAGCAATTTTGCTGTTTTTCAAACTTTTAAACTGAGGATAATAAAAATGAAATATAGCTCTCAACTTTTATTCCATTCAAAACGCAAACATAAAATGAATTACCACTCTTAGGAAAGAAATAAAAAAAGTCATGTCAGCTATAAATAAAATTATGCATCTTATCTGATACAAAATAAATATTAATGAAATAGCAAAACAATATATATTCTCCTTGAATCTTCGAAGTTTTTATCTAGTAAAACTACAGATTTATTTATTGGCCTTCTGGCCACGGTTACTTTGTAGCCAATCCAAAAGCACTTTTGATTGATTTCTGGGTGCCTGCATTGGATCACAGATAATACCACCAGACCCTCATTCTTCCAGCCATGATCAAGTAAGGTTTGTTATTACAAGCTCAGGACAAGGCGGGTTAGCTTCAAGCTGTCGACACATGGAACCCTCTGAAAACTCTGGATTCTTGGATCCTGCACCTGATCGCGACAGACTTTCTGGATGTATTCGACGTTTGCTCTTTCTTCTCCAGTTAAAAGAAAAATATTCAAAAAGAAAGAAAAAAATAGGAAATATTTGTTAAAGAAAGAAACAAATTCAAATATTTAACCTCACGATCAAATGAATCACATTTCTCTGCAAATAACAAATTAAACAAACAAAACACGAAAAATATTTGCTTATTTTAAAGGAAACAATATTATATTCTTAAGACTACATCCAGAATGATTAGAGATTAATTTAATAGAAAATTTTTAACTAGATTAATGAAGTTAAATTAATTTCATGTATTGTAAAAGCTATCAAAAACTAAGCTATGGTAAAAACTATCAAAAACTACAATAATGCAGTTTTGCATGTAAATGCAATTTTGCTTCTTTTTCCAAACTTTTATATTGAAGATAATGAAAATAAAATGTAGCTCTGAACTTTTATTTCAATCAAAATACAAACATAAAATGAACTACCACACTTACGAAAGAAATTATAAAAGTCACTGTCAGTTATAAATAAAATTATGTACTTTATCTGATGCAATATAAATATTAATGAAATAGCAAAACAATTTATATCCGCCTTGAATCAAATGATAATATCTTCCAAGAATTTATCTAGAAAAACTAGAACAGATTTATTTATTGGCCTTCTGGCCACGGTTACTTTGTAGCCAATCCAAAAGCGCTTTTAGATTGATTTCTGGGTGCCTGCATCGGATCACAGATAATACCTCCAGACACTCATTCTTCCAGCCATGATCAAGTAAGGTTTGTTATTACAAGCTCATGACAAGGCGGGTTAGCTCAAGCTGTCGACACATGGAACCCTCTGAAAACTCTGGATTCTTGGATCCTGCACCTGATCGTGACAGATTTTCTGGATGCATTCGACGTTTGCTCTTTCTTCTCTCCAGAGATCAATAGTCGGTCTCCATTAGTAGAGACGCAACTCTGTGGAGTGGGAAATCGAAGACAAATTCTTCGACATTGCACCCGAAGAGAGATAAGTAAAAGAAACATAAAAATAAACAAGCTCAAATAATCAACAACGTTCCAATGCCTCCCTTTCGAGACGCCTTCGATAGTTCTATTTTTATTTCGGAAAGTTCTTTCTTTTTTCTTTTTCTTTTGCTGCATTTTTTCTGTTGTTGTTTGTTGGGGAAGAGTAGGTTAGTTTTTAGTTGATCCTCTTTGCTTTCTTTCTTGAAGTTTTATTTGTATGGATTTTTTTTTGCTGTTGTGTTGTTGTTGTTGGTGGTGGAGATTGGAAGGTACAGTATGTTGAGAACTATTGATGTGGCTATCAATTTTTTTTCTTATTTGCTGATTTTTATTATGTGTTTTTATTATCTTAGTTGAATTATGGTACGTAATAAAAAGTTTGTGCAAATAATAATATGGCCCAAATGCTGGTATTTTCGTGTGATTGGAAAAAAAAAGAGTTTCCAAATGAATGGTTGAATTGTTCTAATTAAATTACATCTAATGATTCTATTTGTATCTATTGAAGTAACAAATTAAGAATGTTTAGATAATATAAAATGAATTTAAGATTAATTATATTTTTTAGGTTTAAACGCGCTAATAAAAAATAAACTAACACGTAAAATAAATATTTTTAAAATTACAGCCTGTTAAAAGGATTTTTTAAAAAAAATTCTTAGGCTTTTTTTTTATCTTGTAAGAAATAGGTTAGTTTTTAGATAATTCTGTTTCTTACATCATGCTTAATTTGAATCGTTTTTTTATGGTTATTAATAAAAAAAAAGGTTGAGTATGTTTAGCATTATTTTATGAGGTTGTCAATTTTTATTATTTAAATTGATTAATTGAGCTGATAAAAGTAATAAAAGTTGTGTATAAGTCAATAATGGGACTGAAATACTAGTATTTCACTGCAATTTGAATCGTATAAGGTCGATAATTTTTTTGTTATTTAACTAGGAATAATTCTGCCTATTTCCATTTAAAAAGACATGGTAGGGCAGTGTATTTATGTAAAAATGTGTTTAAATCTTCATATCATCCAACATAAATATACTTTTGAATTAATGGCATTATTTTTAAGTAGATCAGTTTAATAGACTATATAAATAGCACTAAACTTCAATAAAAAGAGCTCTATGATATATTACTTATTTAAATGATTAGTCGTACTGTCAAAGTAATAGGTTATCTATAATTAAATAATTTGTTTAAATTTAAGTATGTTAAAACGTACATCTATGATATCTGATTTTATTTATTTTGAAAAGAAACCAACCCTTTTTAATTAAAAATCAATAGATGACATATAGGTGAATTACAAACTTTCAAATTGACTATTAATAACCGTTTTTTGTTTAATTTGTTTTCGTAATAATTTTTCTCATGGGAAGCGTTTTGGTGCATAGTAACAACACATCACTAAAATTTGACATCAGACAAGAAACGTTTTGGGTACATGCAATTAGTGTTATATTACATGTAATTAGTGTTTCGTACTAATGAGAACAACCTGCCACTAAAATCTTATAGCAAATATTTTGTATCCTATATAATGAAACTCATGAAGTTAGCGAATGTTTGTGTGACCTTCACAGGTCGAAACAAAGCTAAAGCTTGAATATGGACTACATCATGAGTTGTTCCACCATGATTGGTGCTCGACCGCGAGCAAAAAAATAACAACTCGAATGAGAAGTGAAGAAAGCTGACCCGCCCCCTCTTGACGGATTGTCTTAAAAAGAGATTTTTGGTGAAGAGAGTTCTGCGATGAATCGAACCAGAAGTGTTGAATTTATTTTTCCCCCTGTTTTTCAGGTTGAACACCTTGTGGTTTCGTATGTCACACAGCATGATAATTACTCAGGCAATTAGTTTCGAGAACTATGAAAAATCTCCGATCTTAAAAGCGAACTATACTTGTGATTTAATCGTGAATTTGTGATCAAATTTTTTTAAAAACTTTTTTTATTAAACGTATAATAACCCAGAGTTCATTATTTCAATATATACACATATAGTGCTTGTAAATAAAAAACCCATGAACCCAACCCATGTGTTCCCATGAATCTGAAAGTGACCCTCTTCTTTAAACCGTTATAGGTTTAATATAGGCCGAGACGTTACATTTTATTAAATCTGTTCCTGTATATGTATCAAATGAAAATTAACAGCAACGTTTACTGAATCTGTCATTGCTAAAAGATGTAGCAGAATTCTTCGCATCACTTATCAATTACTTCCAATTAAAACATTGCTTCTATTTATCCTCACATAGAAATTCTCATATCACTTTGCAACAATTACTTCTACCTAAACATTTCTTCCATTCATCAGTATTAGCAGTTTTTAAATTATAATACAGTGATGGGTCATAAAGAACTAAATTAGAAAGGACAACAATATTTCTAAAAATTAAATTTTGTATTTTTTGAAAATTATTTCCTTTAAAACTGTTTGCCATACAAAAGAAGTCATTTTTGAGAAATCATATGCATTGAAAATTGTCAAATTAGTTTGTGGATCAAAACAAATTTAAAATTTAAAAACTATTCTTGAAATTAATGTTGAATCGTCTTTAAATATTTCGAAATAAATATTTTAAAAATCAACAATATTTTCATAACAATATCTTAAACGGAATAGAAAACAAAATTTTCTCTTCGTTTTCGCTTTTGTATCTGTTTGTATCTGTTGTTATCAAAATATTCTCATTTTATGAATGTATTCTTTAAGAAACTGTATTTTCCTTTACGAAAAAAAGTTGATTAAAATGTAAAGTTGATTCTTTCGTTCATATATAGATTGTTTTGGAAAGATACATATTGCAAAAACTGTTTATAAAAGGCATACACTTAAAAGTGCTTCTTCTAAAGATCATGAAAGAATGTTAAAATAAACTAAGGTATATAAGGATCAATATTGAATGTTTCTATATTCATATTGTAAAAAAATATTTTATTACAATCAATCACTGTACGCCGTATAATTCATTAAAATTGTTATTGATGTTCAGTCGTTTTTAATTATTCATCTGTTCGTAATTCTACTAAATATTATTCTTTTTTAATTATGATCAAATTTGTACAGATTTCATTTGTAAATATTACCCAAGTATGGATTTTCCACTTTTAAAGCCTTACTTCATTACTTTTATAAGGATCAACATTGAATATTTCTATATCCATATTGAATACATTTATTTCAGCAGGGTCAATCATTGTAAAATTGTTTTGTGAAGAACTCTTTAAAATTGTTATAGATCAGCCATTTTTAAACGTCAGTTATTCATAATTTTTGCAATGATTATTCTTTTAACTGTGATCACATTTATAAAGATTTCATTTATAGAAATTAGCTAAGTATGGATTTTTCACTTTTAAAACCTTACTTCATCACTTTTATTTATATGAGAATCAGTATTGAATATTTATATGAGAATCAATATATATTTAATCATAATATATTTTTTATGAGAATAAATATATATTTTCATATTGAATAAATTTGTTTTATTAGGGTCAATCACTGTAAAGTGTTGTGAGGAACTCTTTAAAATTGTTATTGGTGTTAAGCCATTTTTAAATATTCAGTTATTCATAATTCTAGTAATGATTATTCTATTAATTATGATCAAATTTGTAAAGCTTTCATTTGTAAAAATTAATTAAGTACGGATTTTCCACTTTTAAAAAGTTGCTTCAGTAAAGAATGCTGACCGTTCCAATATAGATTGCTAATATTTCAAATATAGATTGATAATCGTTCAAATATAGACTCTTATTTGGGAAAGATAGGTATTGAAAAACTGTTTTAAAAATACATATTCTTAAAAGAGCTTCTTCTAAAGCACGTTAAAATAAACTCAGGTTTATAAAAAATTAATATTGATCATGTTTTTGATGGTCAGTTATTCATAATTCTAATAATGATTATACCTTTAATTATGATCAAACCTATAAAGCGTTCATTTATAAAAATTAACTAAATCCTGATTTTCCACTTTTAAAAACTTACTTCATCAAAGAAGGTCATAAATCTAAGACAGAATTCCATGCATTTTCTTGCTTAAGAGCCTAGTTATGGATGTCTTGATAATCATATGATACATATTAATCCATACTTCATCTCAGAGGAGTAATTTATTCCACTATTCTTAACCTTAAAATATGCTTCCGATATAACATCTCCTCCAGATAATTTATCTAGGCAAGACACACGCAGCTTTGTGTTAAGTAAACGAGATTAAATTTTGTTAAGTAGTCTCAAAGTTGCAGACTTAGTTAGAATGACAGTGAATCTCATCTTCAGGGAAATATCTCGCGTGTTTGAAGTGGTTTTTAAAGTAATATTCATCATGGCTTGTCTAATTTTTGATAGAATTTTGAACATTATGCCTAAAATGAGCTTATTTTAAATTGCTTACGATTTAAATATTATTTTAGAAAATTTAAATAACTAGATCATATTAAATTACATATTTTACTAAACAATTACAGCTGTTACACATTTTAAGTGAAAATTTCAAACCTTTACACTTGAAATTTTGCGATTTAGGATTTATTTCATTGTGATTTGTATGTTCTAAAGACTTATAGAGTTCTGTTTTAGATTTACCATTTTAAAAAATAATGATTTTGTTGGGTAGTGCTCTAATATTTCAAAAATTTAGATGAAATAATATTGCTTTTAATACGAACAAACAAAATAATCTTAATTATTTTTATAAGAGGTAGTTCAAAGATGGCCTGATGACAGAAACAATAACACTCGGTATTACAGATTTCGATTCCAGTCCATGGATGCCATAGATGCCATGGATATTTGTGGTGGTTCAGATTTCACTTTAGACCATAGGTCTTGGTCTAATATGATTGTTGGTTGTATTACTGACAACCCTACTTCGTAAAAAGGAAAACAGCTGATGTCTCTGAATCTGCCAGAAGGCCATCATGGGTTGTCTTGTCGTGGAGTTAGTTAGTTAGTGCAAATCTTGATAAAGAAACACTTAAAAACTTTCCCCGATACATTTACAAATAGTTCCTTCATATATTCAGAGATAATTTCTAATTTTTAATATTCTGTTTCAAAATATTATTTCATAGAATACAACTAATATATCAACAATTGATAATAATATTAGATTTATACACGGCAAAACAGAGGAAGCTATTAGCATGTTAGTGATTAAATGAAGGAATTATACTTTTCTTCACAATATACTTGTCAAAACGGGTATAATTACTCATCTAATATTTAAAAAAAAAAAACATGTTTGGCAATGTTTATCATAGCAAACAACAAATATGGATTCTCTGAGACTAATGATTATAATTACTTTTTTTCCTACAATTCTTTGTTTTTATAATTATGTGTAAGATTTTTAAAGAAGTTTAAAGTTTTACAACTTCTTTGCATATTTAAAAGATTCATCCTTATCGTGATATTGCTGAATAAAGACAATACATAAGTTTTTTTGACCATAGATTATGATATAATAAAAAATAATTAGAATGTGATGTGTTATATATACCAAACTAGCATCTATCTCAAATATTGCCAATAAAAAAAGTAATTATTAAAAATAAAGAAATGATTATTTTCTATTACTTATTTGTCCTTTGAATTATTATTTATTTTGCCACCAAGATCAGCCAATTTATATGAAATTTCAGGAACATATTTTAATGCAGAGCCTAATTTAAACAGTTACATCAGGGGCAGAAATTCTTCAAAGTTTCAGAATCGCTGACAAACCTAGTACACTCTATGCAATAACAATTCCTGAACCCAACTGGAGGCAATGAACGCACCTTGCTGCCGAAACTAATTTCTGAGATCTGTCAGAGACGTATTAGGGAAAAGGCGTAAATCTGTCTGTGCAATCAAGTGGCTGATTCGACCATGGCCGTCTCACTTGTTTGACGAAATCTGGTAAAAGTCACCACTGACGAATATGAATCGTGTGTTTATAAATTTCAAACAACCAGTTATAAATTCATACTTAATCAATTACCTTCCGCGAGCAGTCAACTATATATTTGTTTGATGTAAGTCGCAGATGTTTGAGGATTGTCAATTTAATTGTTGGATGCGTGGATTTGAGTATTTGTTCGCAGTGAAATCAAAATAATTAAAATTCAACCATCTCAATATAACAGAATTGTTTAGTGCCTCCTGGAGATTATTGGCTGTGCTGCATTAATAATTAGGTGGTTTAGCATTGCAATTTTTCTACTAATTTCGATGGAATTATGGTACTTTTATATGAACAAATAAAATAATCCTAAATATTTACATGATAAAAATATGCGCTTTTTACGTAGTAAATAAAATAATCTTTATTATTTACATAATAAATAGCTCAAAGTTAGATAAAAAGAACAACTGAAATATTTTTGCTGACGTGAAATAAAATAATTAAATCTTTGTTGATTTCAATTTATCATATCTTTTATAATTAGGTAAATTAAGGTTTTAAAATAATATTTTATATAAGTCAACTAATATAAGCAATTGATATTAATAACTGTTTTATACAAGGCAGAGAAAGTTTTTAATTTAATAGTGATTAAATGAAGGAGTTGTTATTTCCTTCAAATTTAGCTTATCAAAATGAATACAAATAGTAATCTAATGTTTACTAAAACATTCTTTACAATGTTTAGTATATTAAATAATAAATAAGGATTATAATTTAATAATGATAATCCTTGCTGCATAATGATAACTTTTTCTAAATTTCTTTTTTAATGAGAATGACATAATGCTAACTTTTTCTAAAAGTTTTTATTTTTTTCAAACTTATGTTTAAGGTTTTTTTATAGAATTTATAAAAGTGATTCAACTTTTTTGCATCTAGTAGGATTGGGTATAGTAGTAGGATATCGCTTAATAAAGAAAATACATATATATTTGCAAGAGATTATGATATAATAAATATATAATTGGAAAGTGATGTGTTGTATATACCAAACTAACATCCATTTTAAATATTTCCTATAAATAAAAGAATTATTAAATTAAAGGAACTATTATTTTCTATCCTTTATTTGTAACTTGATTTATTATATATTTGCCACAAAGCTCAGCCAATTTGTATGAAAATTCAGGAACATATTTTAATGCAGACCCTGATTTAAACAGGTACACCAGGGGCAGAAATACTTCAAACTTTCAGAAACGCTGACATACCTAGAACACTCTATGCACCAACAATTCGTGAACGCAACTCGAAGGAATGATAGCACCTTGTTGCCGAAACTAATTGCTGAAATCTGTCAGAGACGTACTAGAGAGCGGGCGTAAATCTGTCTGTGCAATCACGTGGCCAATTGAAGCATGGCCGTCTCACTTGTTTGACGAAATCTAGTAAAATTCGCTAGTGACGAGTATGGAGCGTGCGTTTATAAATTTCAAACAATCAGTTATTATTCATACTTAATCAATTAACTCTCGCGAACAGTCAACTATATGTTTGTCTGATGCAAGTCGCATATGTTTGAGAATTGTCAATTTAATTGTTGGGTGTGTGTATTTGAGTATTTGTTCACAGCGAAATCAGAATAACTAAAATTCAACCATCTCGATATAACGGGATTGTTTAGTATCTCCTGAAGATTATTGGCTGTACTGTATTAATAATATTGTGGAGTGGCATTGGAATTTTTCTAGTAATTGTGATGGATACATCGTACTTTTTACATGAACAAATAGAATAATTTTAACATGACATTCTTTTCTTATGACAAGTTCTTTTACATGAACAAATAAAAACAATTTTAACATGGCATTCTTTTACTATATCATGCTCTTTTATATGAACAAATAAAATAATTTAAACATATTCTTTTACTACTGCATTTTATATTTTCTGTGACGTGTTCTTTTACATGGACAAATAAAATAATCTTGATTATTTACATCATTAAACTAAATTAGCATTATTACATAATTAATTTAATAATTTTTTAGCCTTAATTATTTACTAAATTAGATAAAAAATAATTAAAATATCTTTGCTGATAAAAAAATAAAATTAAAATATTGCAGAAATTAAACTAAAGGATCTGTTATTTTCTATTATTTATTTGTTATTTGAATTATTATTTATTTGCCACAAAGATCAACCAATTTAAATGAAAATTCAGCAAACATATTTTAATGCGGATAATGATTTAAACAGTTACACCAGGGGCAGAAATTCTTTAAAGTTTCTGAAATGCTGACAGACCTAGTACACTCTATGCACCAACAATTCGTAAACGCAACCGGAGGCAATGAAAGCACCTTGCTGCCGAAACTAATTGCTGAAAACTGTCAGAGACGTATTAGGGAAAACGCGTAAATCTGTCTGTGCAATCAAGTGACTGATTCGACCATGGCCGTCTCACTTGTTTGACGAAATCTAGTAAAATTCGCCACTGACGAGTATAGGGCGTGTGTTTATAAATTTCAAACAATCAGTTATATTCATACTTAATCAATTACCTCTCGCAAACAGTCAACTATATGTTTGTTTGATGTAAGTCGCACATGTTTGAGAATTGTCAATTTAATTGTTGGGCGCGTCGATTCGAGTATTGTTTCGCAGTGAAATCCAAGTAATTAAAATTCAACCATCTCAATATAACAGGATTATTTAGTGTCACCTGAAGATTATTGACTGTACTGTATTAATAATGTTTTGTCTTAGCATTGCAATTTTTCTACTAATTTCTATGCAATTATGGTGCTTTTATATATGAACAAATAAAAAAATCTTAAATATTTACATGATAAATTAAACAAAGTTAGATAAAAAACAACAGGAATATCTATGCTCATTTGAAATAAAATAATTATATCATTGTTGTTTTTAATTTAACTAATCTTATCGATCTTATTTGTTTCATGAAAAGCACATAAAGTTATTAGTATATTAGTGATTAAATGAAGGAGTTATTATTTTCTTCAAATTAAACTTGATGAAATTAATACAAATAATCATCTAACGTTTACGAAAACTTGTTAGCAAATAATAAGTAGTGATTATCATTTGTCATTAAACATAATCATACATTTTTCTAAAAGTTTTTTTTCTAAAACTTATGTTTAAGAATTTTTATATGCTTATTAAACTTATGTTTAAGTTGAAAAATAAACTTTTTGCATGTTTAATAAATTTACCCTTATCGGAATATCATGTAATGAAGGAAATACATAATCTATTCATAACAAATAATGGCATAATAAATATATAATAAGAATGCGATATGTTGTATTTACCAAGCGAACATCCATTCTAAATATTGCCAATAAATAAAAGAATTATCAAAATAAATTAAATAGTTTATATTATTTGTTAGTCATTTGAATTATTACTTATTTTCAGCCAAGAACAGCCAATTTATATGAATATTCAGCAACATATTTTAATGCAGACCATGATTTAACCTGTTACACCAGGGGCAGAAATTCTTCAAACTCTCAGAAACGCTGACAGACCTAATACACTCTATGCACCAACAATTCGCGAAAGTGTCTGGAGGCAATGGAAGCACCTTGCTGCTAAAACTAATTGCTGAAATGTGTCTGAGATGTATTAGAGAGCAGGCGTAAATCTGTCTGTGAAATCAAGTGGCTAATTCAACCATGGCCGTCTCACTTGTTTGACGAAATCTAGTAAAATTCGCCAGTGACGAGTATGGAGCGTGTGTTTATAAATTTCAAACAATCAGTTATATTCATATTTAATCAATTACCTCTCGTGATGTGTCAACTGTATGTTTGTTTGATGTAAGTCGCAGATGTTTGAGTGTTGTCAATTTAATTGTTGGCTGCCTGGATTTGAGTATTGGTTCTCAGTGGAATCAGACTAGTTAAAATTCAACCATCTCAATATAACGGGATTGTTTAGTGTCTCCTGAAGATTTTTGGCTGTATTTTATTAATAATTGGTTGTCTTAGCATTGCAATTTTTCTACTAATATCTATGCAATTATGGTACTTTTTTATATGAACAAATAAAATAATTCTAAATATTTACATGATAAAATATGCAAAGTTAAATAAAAAACAACAGGAATATTTTTCCTGATATGAAATAAAATAATCAAATCTTTGTTGATTTCAATTTAAATTATATTATTTATCTTATTTTTTAAAAAAAAAAGTTATTAGTGATTAAATGAAGGAGTCATTATTTTCTTCAAATTAAATTTGATGAAATTTATACAAATAATCATTTAACGTTTACGAAAAGTTGTTAGCATAGTAAATAATAAAATTTGATTATCATTTGTCATTAAACATAATCATAAATTTTTCTAAAAGTTTTTAATTTTTTAAACTTCTGTTTAAGATTTTTTTATCGAAGTTTAAAAAAATAAACTTTTTGCATGTTTATAAATTTATCCTTATTGGAATATCATGTAATAAAGGAGACACATAATCTTTTCGTAACAAATTCTGACATAATAAATATATAATTAGAATGCGATGTGATGTATTTACCAAGCTAACATGCATTTCAAATATTGCCAATAAATAAAAGAATTATGAAAATAAATTAATTAATTTTCTATTATATATTAGTCATTTGAATTATTACTTACTTTCAGCCAAGAACAGTCAATTTATATAAAAATTCTGCAACATATTTTAATGCAGACCTTGATTTAACCTGCTACACCAAGGGCAGAAATTCATCAAAGTTTCAGAAACTCTGACATACTAGTACTGTCCATGTACCAACAATTCTTAAACGCAACCGGAGGCAATGAAAGCACCTTGCTGCCGAAACTAATTGCTGAAATCTGTCAGAGACGTATTAGAGAGCGGGCGTAAATCTGTCTGTGCAATCAAGTGTCTAATTTAACCATGGCTGTCTCACTTGTTTGACGAAATCTGGTAAAATTCGCCAGTGACGAGTATGGAGCGTGTGTTTATAAATTTCACATAATTAGTTATATTCATACTTAATCAATTACCTATTGTGAGTCAACTATATGTTTGTCTGATGTCAGTCGCAGAGGTTTGAGGATTGTCAATTTAATTGTTGGATGAATGGATTTGAGTATTTGTTCGCAGTGGAATCCGAATAATTAAAATTCAACCATCTCAATATGACAGGATTGTTTAGTGTCTCCTGCAGATTAATGGCTGTATTGTACAATAATTTGTTGGCTTAGAATTGTAGTTTTTCTACTAATTTCGATGGAATTAGGTTCAAATTTAACTTGTCAAAATTAATACAAATAATCTCTTAATGTTTACGAACACTTGTTGGCAATGTTTAGCATAATAAATAATAAATAATGATTATCATTTGTCATTAAACATATTGATAATTTTTTTCTAAAATGCTTTAATATATTTAAACTTAAGGGGAGATTTTTTTTAACGGAGTTAACAGTTTTTCAACTTCGCATATTTATTATATTCTTCCTTATGATTATAATATATCGCTTTATATAGGGAATACATTATTTTATGTAATAGATCATGATACAATAACTAGAAAGTGATGTGTTGTATTTACCAAACTAACATCCATTTCAAATATTGCCAATAAACAAAAGAATTATTAAAATAAAGTAACTATTATTTTCAATTATTTATTTGTCATTTGAATTATTATTTATTTGCCACCATGATCAGTCAATTTATATGAAAATTAAAGAAACATATTATAACGCAGACCATGATTTAAACAGTTACACCGGGGCAGAAATTCTTCAAAGTTTCAGAAACGCTGACAGAGGCAGTGCTCTATGCACCAGCAATTCAAAACGCAACTGGGGGCAATGAAAGCCCCTTGCTGCCGAAACTAATTGCCGAGATCTGTCAGAGACGTATTAGAGAGCGGGCGTAAATCTGTCTGTGCAATCAAGTGGCTAATTCGACCATGGCCGCCTCATTTGTTTGACGAAATCTAGTAAAATTCGCCACTGACGAGTATGGAGCGTGTGTTTATAAATTTCAAACAATCAGTTATATATTCATACTTAATCAGTTACCTCTCGCTAACAGACAACTATATGTTTGTTTGATGTGAGTCCCAGATGTTTGAGAGTTGTCAATTTAATTGTTGGCTGCCTGGATTTGAGTATTGGTTGAGTATTTGAGTGTTTGTTCGCAGTGAAGTCATAATAATTTAATTTCAAATATCTCAAATAACTTGTTTAGTGTCTCCTAAATATTATTGGCTGTACTATATTAATAATTTGGTGCCGTAGCATTACAATGTTTTTTGCAATTTTAATGGAATCATGGTAAATTTTATATGGACAAATAAAATAATTTTTACATGACATTCTTTTTACAATGACATATCTGTCAGCAGACAAACGGCTTTGGCCAACCATGGATTGCTAGTTCGAAGCTTGATAAAGAAAGACAAATATTGTTTATCCAATATTATTATGAACATTTGATGATAATATTTTTTATATTCATTGCAAAACAGAAGCTATTAGTATATTAGTTATTAAATAAAGGATTTATTTTCTTCTTTACATTATATTTGTCAAAACGAATACAAACAATCTTCTAATGTTCGCGAATACCTGTTCAGCAATATTTAGCATAATAGATACTAAATACTTATTACCCTTTTTCATTCAACACAATAATTATAATTTTTTTCTAAAATTTTTAATTATTTTAAACTTAATTAAGATTGCTGTGTAAGATTTCTTTAACAGAAGTTTAAAAATTTTGTTGCATATTTAATAAATTCATCCTTATCTGAATATGGCCTAATAAAGGCAATACATATTTTTTTACCATAGATTATGATATATTAAATAAATAATTAGAATGTCATATGTTGTATGTACCAAAGTAACATTCATTTCAAATATTGCCAATAAATAAATGAATTATTAAAATAAACGAATAAATAATTTCTATTATTTATTTGTCGTTTGAATTATTATTATTTTGCCACCAAGATAGGCCAATTTATATGAGAAATCAGCAACATATTTTAATGCAGAGCCTGATTTAACCTGCTACACCAGGGGCAGAAATTCTTCAAAGTTTCAGAAACTCTGACATACTAGTACTGTCTATGCACCAACAATTCGCAACTGGAGGCAATGAAAAGCCCCTTGCTGCCGAAACTAATTGCTGAGATCTGTCAGAGACGTATTAGAGAGCGGGCGTAAATCTGTCTGTGCAATCAAGTGGCTAATTCGACCATGGCCGTCTCACTTGTTTGACGAAATCTAGTAAAATTCGCCACTGACGAGCATGGAGCGTGTGTTTATAAATTTCAAACAATCAGTTATATATTCATACTTAATCAATTACCTCTCGTGAACAGTCAACTATATGTTTGTTTGATGTAAGTCGCAGATGTTTGAGAATTGTCAATTTAATCGTTGGATGCCTAGATTTGAGTATTTGTTCTCAGTGAAATCGGAATAATTAAAATTCAACCATCTGAATATAATAAGACTGTTTAGTGTCTTCTGAAGATTATTGGCTGTACTATTTTAATATTTTGGTGGCTTTTCAATTTAATTTTTTTAATATTTTCGATGAAATTATAGTACTTTTTAAATGAACAAATTAAATATACAGATCATGACATTCTTTTACTATGATATGCTCTATTTTCTATAACATGTTCTTTTACATAAACAAATAAAAATATCTTAACATGACATTCTGTTACTATGATATATTCTGTTTTCTATGACATGTTCTTTTACATGAACAAATATAATCATTTTAGCATGATATTCTTTTACTATGACTTGTTCTTTTAGATGAACGAACAAAATAATCTTAACATGACATTCTTTTACTGTGACATATTCTTTTACATGAACAAATAATATAATCTTAACGTGACATTCTTTTGCTATGACATGTTTTTTACATGAACAAATAAAGTAATTTTAACATGATATTCTTTTACTATGATATGTTCTATTTTCTATGACATTTACTTTTACATGAACAAAAAAAATTTTAAAATGATATTTTTTTATAATGTGAATGATCTTTTACATGAATAAATAAAATAATCTTGATATGACATTATTTTACTACAACATATTCTATTTTCTATGACATGTTCTTTTACATAAGCAAATAAAATTATCTTAATAATTTACATCATTATATTAGATTAGTATTATTACATAATTAATTTAATAATATTTTAATGTTAATTATTTACAATATTAGATAAAAAATAATTAAAATGTCTATGCTGATAAAAAAAAAATAAAATAATTAAAACGTCGTAGGAATCAAACCAAAGGGTCTGTTATTTTCTATTATTCATTTGTAATTTGATTTATTATATATTTGTCCCAAAAATCCGCCAATTTATATGATAATTCAGCAACATATTTTAACGCCGATCCTGATTTAAACAGTTACACCAGGGGCAGAAATTCATCGAAGTTTCAGAATCGCTGACAAACCTAGTACACTCTATGCACCAACAATTCGCAACTGGAGGCAATGAAAAGCACCTTGCTGGCGAAACTAATTGCCGAGATCTGTCAGAGACGTATTAGAGAGCAGACGTAAATCTGTCTGTGCAATCAAGTGGCTGATTCAACCATGCCCGTCTCACTTGTTTGACGAAATCTAGTAAAATTCGCCAGTGACGAGTATGGAGCGTGTGTTTATAAATTTCAAACAATCAGTTATATTCATACTTAATCAATTGCCTCTCGAACAGTCAACTATATGTTTGTTTGATGTCAGTCGCAGATGTTTAAGAATTGTCAATTTAATTGTTTACTTGCTGCGTGGATTTGAGTATTAGTTCAGAGTGAAATCAGATTAATTAAAATTCAACCATCTCAATATAACAGCATTATTTAGTGTATCTTGAAGATTATTGGCTGTATTGTATTATTAATTTGTTGGCTTAGCACTGCTATTTTTTGTACTAATTTCGATGGAATTATGGTACTTTTTAAATCTTAATACAACATTTTTTTACTATGGCATGTTCTATTTTATGTCATGTTCTTTTACATGAACAAATAAAATCATCTTAACATGACATTCTTTTACTATGACATGTTCTATTTTCTGTGACATGTTCTTTCACATGAGCAAATAAAACAATCTTAATTATAATATCTTTATTAATATCATTATAAATAATACATGGTTAGATAAAAACAATTAAAATGTTTTTGGTTTTTTTTGATAAAAAAATAATTAGGCTCAACATATACATATATAAGTAAATATATCAACATATACATATCTACTGGAATCTCATCTTCATATTATTAATATTAATTGTGTGTGTACTATATCGCAAAATATCATTTAAAATCAGATCATTTAAAAAATTTATTTCTTCATAATGGCTCTCATCCTTTATGTAAATTCAAAATAAAAATTAAAAATTTATTTTTTAAAATGTCAAAGAAAATATGAGGATTTATTGTTATAACTGAGCCAGATTGTCTACGCGAATAGTATGTTACATTTTGGAGCTGAGAAGATCTAGTTCAGAATTCATTACACGAATCCAAACCAAAAATTTTTTGGGGGATGGACATGATAAATCTGTAAGCCGGTTGATAGTTCAGTTGCAGATTGGGAGATTGATTAAAATCATTAAATATCATATTAAGAAATCAAATGAGATGCAATGTTTTCAGCCATTGATTAAGTAAAGTTTAGCTAATATTAGACAAAGATTAACAGACATGTAACATAACTCATCCTCATCATCTTCACAATAGCCCATAGTGGGCCAAGGCCCTCTGTCTACTGGCAAATTACAGGACATGAGACGTTTTCTTTTTAAGGGGTAGGGTTGTCAGCCCTACGTCCAACGCTCTATAGACGGTATATTTGACCGGGATACACTATTTAAAGTGGATTCCGAACTACTAAGCACATAAATGGCCCCGCCGGAACTCGAACACCAAACCTGTGGCACCGAAGGTTAGAGCGTTAGTCACTCTGGCCTTCAGGTTCTATATAAATTGTCTTATTTATTTTTAATTAATTTAATTTAAATGTAATGATATACATTTATTTCAAAGCTAAAACTATTTTTTATTTTAATGTCCTTAATTAAGTTACATCTATTCTTTTTCATCTGTTATAGAAAGCTGTTTATAATGAAAATAGGTTTTCTTTCATTTTCTCCCACAAGCTAGGAAAACACTTCAAGTTCTATTATCATAATTAATTTTCTACCATTCTTTGTCTTTTTGCGTGCCAGGAAACGAATGCAAAATAAAACTGCATGCAAAATATTTGTATTTTATTTTCAATTTGGGAAGGAAATTGTTTCCTCCCGAAATGCTTCAAAGCAATATTTAATAAGCTAATGAAAAATCTAAAAAGAAATATTTTACACATATCCAAAAATTAATAAATGTGCATGGTTCCGATGTTTGAGGAAATGAATTTTAAATTAGTATTCGTTTAGGTTAGCTTTTGCCAATTGGCAACTTAAAAAAGTTTAGAGCAGAAGAAAATCAAAAGGAAGTTCAGTTTTGCGTTCGAATCTAGAAGTGCCTTGTGGTAGCGGAAGCACATTGATGTTGTAGTTTGCTTTGAAAAGATGTAATTCAATGAAAACATTCATAGCTAGTGCTTGGATAGAGTTGTTCATATTGAAATTATGCATAATTAGATAAAGCATGAGCTGCCGGACGGCCAACTGGCTAGCGCTCTGGCCCTTCGTACCACAGACATCGGGTTCGAATCCTGTCTGGGGCATGGATGTTTGTCAGTGGTTCGGAATCCACCTTAAACTATAGGTCCCTGGTCTAAATAGCCGAACATCAGCAGAAAATGACCGTAGAGCGACAAACCAAATCAGCATGAGCAAGGTCAGCATAGCGACTATGTATGGTTTGGTTTGATTTATAGCTCTGCGATCATTTTGTGCACATTTTGGGCTAATGAGTCCGGGACCTACAGTTTAACGTGGGTTCCGAATCACTCACAAGCATCCATGACACCGTCAGGATTCGAAACTAAAACCTGTGGTGCCAAAGGCCAGAGCGTTATCCAATTGGCCATCAGATCGCAGTCTACGTAAGCAGCAATGTCTTTATGAGATAAATATGCTTTTTCTTGAAGAGGAGGTGAGGAAATAAATTTTAAGTTATCATTCTGCTAAAAAGGAAGTTATGTTTTGAGATCGGATTTCCAAGAAAGAAGTCGAGGTTCCGTGTGAATAATTGATTTGAAAATGGTTTAATTCATTGAAAACATCCATTGCTTGTGTTTAGCGAGTGTAGTTCATGTTGTAAATACGCATTAATAAATAAGTTGTTGTATTTTGACGGTTTGCGTTGAAGTTTCTTTATTCACTGTTAATTAACTTATATTTTAGAATATTTTAAAATTTCTAGGATACACTTAAAATATAAACTAGATAAAATTAGATGCATTTTATTAATATTATTATGCTTTAAATTTAGAATAAGCAATCCTGTACAGAAACCGTATTTCTAACAAAAAAAATTAAATATCTTCTATGGGTAATGCATAATATATTATTAATTTAACTATAGTCGATTGAAAAGATGTTCAGCATAATAGTTTTGATTTTTTTTTTTTTTCTTTTTAAATAATAAATATATTAGAAATATATTTACACTGACCAGAATAAATGAATCTTTTTACTTAAAAAAATCAGGTGGAAGCAATGATGCCATTTTAAAAACTAAAAAGAACTAATAGCCTGTAATATTTATATATTTCATACAATTAATTTTGATTTAATTTGATATACAGTTTCGATTTAATTTGAGTTTTAATTTAATCTAATTTTTAATTTTAGTTTATTTTATATCTATTTTTGATATTTTTATATGCATAGCCTATTTGAGGAAATAATCAAAATTAGCCAGACAATGAGGAAAAAAAAAAGAGTTTCTGTAATTAATCCAAATCTGACACTTATCCTTATAGTATTATTTTAAATTGCATTTTGATCTTATTATCCTTATGATATTGTTCTAAATTCTAATCTGATCCCTTACTGTATTGTTCTAACTTGTTATGACACAATTTGAATGGAAAATAGAAGATTCTATACTAATGCTCACTCTGTCATAGTGGTGAATGTCAAATGCCTAGATACGAAAACAATAAAGTATTATTTAAAAAAAGTTTAAAAAATTAGAAAAAGTTTAATAAACACATTTTAATGGTTTTTTTTTTATTTCCAATGGCAGATTATGAACAGTTACAGCAGAAAAGAACAACGAAAAAAAAAACATACAACATCAACAAAATAATACAACAAAACATGCTGCAACAGAGTTCATTAATCTAACAATAATGCCAAGTTGCAGATCTTTTAGCCACTAAAAAGTGTTACTAGGTGCACCAAGGGGAGGTAGATCTTCTGCGCACACACATATTTTAATGTTACCATTGGCATTTATATTTTAATAGAATATTGTAGTGTCATATAATATTTCATTAATTCACTGTATTTTTTAAAGCGAATAATCAAATTATAGTAATGCTGGATTTAATTTTAAATTTTTATACTCATATTTGCATTTCATGAAAGGAAACTAATAAATATTCATTGAATTCCTTATTACATTATTAATACGTACATTAATGTTGACAATATGATACTTTAAGCTACTACACAAACATATTTGTCGAATGACATTCATATTAATATAATTATTCATGGTAATATTATTTAAAGTATTCTGTAATAAATTTGTACTGTATAAATATAATTTACAACTGTTTTTGGGAACAAAAATGTATTACAATATGAAAATGATTTTATGCTTGTATTGACATATTTGTAATGTTGTTTTACTGTAATGAATTTCGAAATTTTGAAATGATTTCCATTGAATTTAAACTGAATCCATTGTTTACATTAATAGCGTTTAGTTGAGTAATCTTATAAATTAAAGTCTATGTCATTATAATATCATTGTCGATATGACAACTAATTACCATTCATAAGTTAACATTATATTAATAATCTCCTAGTCTTGTGCTTGAATTATGATATAAACTGATTAAAGATTCCTCCCGCCGTTAAGTTTATAGATTAAATTATTCGTGAAAGTGAAAAGTATTCAAATTTGTAAAAAATAATTTTAATGAAGATAATTATATTTTAGTATAAATTTTCTTGTAAATACTTAAAGTAAATATCAAATAAGAACGTTAGAAATTAGAAAGATTAAAAATATTTAAAAAAAAAAAAGAAACACATTAGAAATCAGATAAAAAATTTTTAAAATTTGTCATATTTTTAGAAATATAAAATTTAATGACTTTGTCCACATAAATATGATAAAAATTTATATTTAATGCAACAATAATTTTGTTAAATAAAATGTTTTGTAAGAAAACAGTAGAAATTTATGAAGTAATATATATATTTTTAAAAATGATTGAATAATATGAATTTTAAAACGATTGACTACAATAAATATTTATAGTAATAAGAAAAATCAACATATTAATTATTCACCATCATTGGCGCAACAGCCCCATGGTGGGCCAAGGCTGTCTGCCAAATGGCAGATTTCGAGACATTAGATGTTTTCTTTTTTTCTTAGGGTTGTCAGCTCTATGCCCAACACTCTACAGTCATATTAGACCGGGACCTACGGCTTAAAGTAGTTTCCGAACCACTACAAACATCCACGGCACCGAATCCGAAACCTGTAGTACCGTGCGCCAGAGTGGCCCATTAATTAGTCTGTAATGGTAATTAACAAAATGAAAAATATCGAGAAATATATATAATCGTAAAATAAAATTATTAAATCAGAAGTAATATTTTAAGTGAGCATTATATAATGAAAAATATAAAGTCTTCTACTAAAATCAAAACTTGAAAAAAAAAAAACCAGGATTTTTATACAAATGTTTTTCTGTCTGTTTTAATGGTAAAATAAATGAATATAAAAATTGAATACATAATATTTGTATAAACAGTAAAACTCTTTTTGCAATAAATGAGTTAATATCAATAATATCTGTATAATTTAAAGGGAATGTTTACTTTTTGTATATTATTATTTGATCAGGCTATTTTTTTTTTGCCAAAAAATAATCTTCTTTTGGTTGGATTTAATAATAATTTATTTTGTTTTTAAATGAATTTGAATAAGAAAGAGTATTGAAAAATAAATCTAACAGTGGTGATGATAAACTGTTCTTTAATTAATTAATTACTATTTTATAATGAAAAAAATAGATTAATAGTTTTCCTCAACTGCCTTAGAAACATTACTAATTAATCTTTCTCTTATCTCAATGCAAAATCTCTACTTTGAATTATTCCAAGAACTTTATTTGTTTAATCCCTTACTTTGAATAAATATATTAAAAAATTATTAACACTTCATCTAGTTAGTTGATTAAATAAATAATTAATGTATTTTAAATTTGCATATTATATTTTTGTTATTTTATTTATTTAAAAATGCAATTACATTTTTTTAAGATGAATTAAAAAATGTTTGAAATAAAATTTCAATGAACAATTAAAATATAAGTAAAATATCGCCATACTAACAAAGTATTAACTGTATAACTGAACCTTTAAGTTATTAATGTATTAAAATAATTTTGAAAATTACAGACATAACGTTTTGGAACAAATATTTTTTTAATAATCCTCTTACATTGCACTATTAAAAGCAAAACTACAAGCGTTATATTATAAAAGCATTGTTATATATATAAAGAATTAAGCAACAAAAATAATTGACTTATAATTTTGGAATAAGTACTTTTTAATAATCCTCATACATTGGACTTGATTAAAAGCAAAACTACAATCACTATATTGCAAAAAGCATTATTATGTATATAAAGCATTAAGCTACAAGTATTATTTAAAAATATACTTAACATTTTGAGATGATTAAAAAACATTTTTGAAATAAAATTTCAATTAAAATTGAAAAATAAATAAATAAAATTTCACTGAACAATTAAAATAATATTAAATGTCGCCATACTAACAAAGCATTAACTGTATAATTAAATATTTAAATTATTGATACATTAAAATTTATTTTGAAAAAAGTATAGACTTAACGTTTCGGAACAAGTATTCTTTTAATAATTCCTACAATGGACTTGATCAAAGGCAAAACTACAAGCATATAATTTTTTTTTTTTAAACTTCGTTTCATAGTTTTTTTCTTTACAGTAAAAAAAATTTCAAACAGATGTTCAACTATTATTATTTTTATAAAAACTTAAAAGAAATATTGAGGGCCTGAATCGCCGAGTGGCTAGCGCTCTGGTGCTCGGTACCACAGGTTTCGGGTTCGTGGGCGGTGCCATGGTTGTTTGTAGTGGTTCGGAATCCACTTTAAAAAGTAGGTCCCGATCTAATAGGATCGTAGAGCGTTGGGGGGGCATTGTTACTCCGCGTCCGTGGCTTATCTTCAAATTACACGGCCACCTGGGTACTGCAAAGTGAGTACCTCTGTGCAGCACTTGCCTTAAGGCATCTAAGACCAAGCTGTCTGTGTTTGCCAGCTGCATTAGAAAGAAAAAAAGAAATATTGGACCTGAATGGCCGAGTGGCTAGCGTTCTGGGGCACCACCGGGTTTGAGTTCCGGCGATGCGATGGATGTTTGTAGTGGTTCGGCCACTTTAAACCGTATGTCCCAGTCTAACATGACTGCTGACAACCCTACCCAGTAAAAAACGAAGATCTCATGTTTCGAAATTTATCAGTAGGCAGACGGCCTTGGCCCACCATGGCGTTGTTGCACCACTCATGACGATGAGGATGATTTATATTATAGGATGTTGATGAGGAACAGAAATATTAACTTTTTGCTTCCATTAATCATTCAATTGAACTATTTTTGTTTGCATCATTTATAAAAGAACTATAATTTCTTTTTGCTATCTAACTATATCGATGGGCTTCCTATTCTATTTTTTACCAACACCACAATGAACTACATTTGAATATCCAAGAGAAGATATTCCATTAAAACCCTCTCCCATCCCCATAGAGCTGTTGCTTAATTAGCCCTACTAGTGGCTTAGTGGCAAAGTGCACAGCTTGTAAGCATTAAGACTGATGGTCAGTCCGCTGGCGGCATTGTTGTAGACACTATTTCAAATAACGATGAGACTCGATGTCATTTGTGATGCTCAGCATCTTGCTTCGTTAGTCGGACCACCCGGTGGGGATTTTCTGGTAGTTCCCCCTTAAATGTCCACCCGAAGGTACTTTCTTCCTTCTTCAGTGACATGGAGCCAATTCAGACTTCTACTTACGGGTTCGCCATCACAACATGAGAACACGCGGGTTCATGAACTTGGTCTAGATGCTACTGTGACAGAGTGGGATAAGAAAAGAAAAGATTTAACAAACCACCTGACATTTCAACCTCTATGTGAGGAAATAGTTCTCTTGAACATTTAGGACACGATGTGAAAGATTTGATCCTAGACGCACATATTTTAATCGAATTTAATTATATCTAGAAGGTCATGATAGAAGTTACTGCAAAGAGCACGAGAAGAATTGCTAAAAAGAGTATGAATTCCAACACTGACCTTTTGATTGGAATGCCACAAGATTGGACCTTTTGACTGGAAGACAAGATCATACACTTCTTAGGTAGGAGTATGCATCATGATTGGAGATGAATCTGGAAAATCATCCATATAGAAATAATATCTGTTTTTCTGTATAAATTGTGACTTCCACAAATGGGCCAGATTTTACTAAAGGGATTAATTAAGCATACACCTGTATATAAAAGAAATCAATTGTTCTTGTAGTCAAACTGAAGTGGAAAGAATGTTGTGGTATAACAATCCCACAAATTGCTACACATATAGACGTATGTGTTTTTAATGTTAGTATACAAATTCATTCAACAATAATACGGCAAAAATAATAAAAAAAATATTTTCAACCGGTTAACGAAAACAAATAATAAGTTTTTAAACAAATAATAGTTATTAATACTGAAAAAATAAAGAAAACATCTTCATTTGAAGACCTCAGAGCTAAAAGAAGAAAAGAAAATTTGCTGAACATGAAATAGTACTGAGGAAGGAAGGAAAACTTATGCTTTAAAAGGTCTTTTGAAATACATAAATTTATTTTTGTAAGTTTGTATTGAAATATTATCTTTATCTTAATAAACTTTTTCGCATAATCATATTTTGGGCTAGAGTGAGGAATATTTTAAAACCTAATATATCTCGAGTGACGAAATTTGTTTTATACCTTAATAATAGACTGTGTCCAAACTTATGCATCAATTTAAGGCTAAAAATTAATTTATATAATTTTTTTTTTCAAAAAAATTTAATTTTTGTGAAAAATTTTAAAAAACGTAAACAATTATTTTGAAAAAATATTATTATAATTTTATTAGTATTATATTGATATCTAAAACAAAGTACACGTACCTTGGAATTCATTACTCACGTTTTTGTGCTTCTAATATCATTTTGTGAAAATATCGTTTTGCGCGCAGTGAAGGGTGCATTAAAATAAAAAAAAATCATACTCAATTATTTTTTTTGTTAATTAAACACATTATTTTAAATATCCAATATGTTATACTTCTCATAAAATTACTTCCGAAAATTAACCTATGAAAATTAAATTAACGGAAGTAAAAAATATGGGAAACCAAAAAAAGTTGTATTTTCCTTATTTCTGTAAATACAACACATTTGAAACCTCTGTAAAAAATTCGTTCTAATTGGGTTGTTGAATATTCCACAAAATTGAGTTCGAAATAATCTTCTAATTACAAATCACAAGATTTAATAAATCATACATCTCAATCATCATGAGTTTCTATCATCAATTTTTACATCGATTGATGATTAAATAAATCATCGATTTAATCATAAATTTTCACAAATCATAAATTTTGAATGGTTTTACAAATAAATAAAAATTACCATCCTTCAATGAAGATAAAGATTCCCCTGTAGGTAATTTACGACAAAAATTAATTAAATATCAATATAGGTTAAATCATGTTTGGGCCTGTATGGCCGAGTGTTAACTCTCTAGTGATTAATGACACAGGGTTCGAGTCACAGCGGTATCATGGATGTTTGTAGTGGTTCGGAATTTACTTTAAGCCATAGGTCCCGGTCTAATAGGATCGTAGAGGGTTGTCTTGAGGTTAAGTCAGTCTTCAGCCCTCGTGGTTCTTCGCTAAAGTGAAGCTACATGTTACCCTTAGCCATGGTCCAGTGGCTTGCGACGGGGTCTGTTGGCATAGTGTAGGATTTCCTGTAACAGGCGGATTAGTGACAACAGCAGCAAATCGTGTTTAAAAATAACTTATTTTATCTTCTGGTTTAAAAAATTTTCCCTAAATGCCTCAGTGAAGCCTCAGTGAAGAGAGTTAGCACAACTTCAGGCGTTTAAAAAAGTTAAATACATTTAACATAATCAATAAAAAATAAATATTCTCTATAAACAGTTTTGAGTTTATCATCTTGTTTGAAAAATTTGTTCCTAAATAGGCGTACGGTTGAATTTCTTAAAAGGATCTTGCCTCAGTAAAGAGATTTAGCACATCTTTAGACATTTTTCAAAAAAATGTTAAATAAGTTGAAAGTATTAAATAAAAAATAAATATTCTGTATAAACAATTTTGAATGTATCATCTTGTTTGAAAAATTAGTGCCTAAATAAGCGAACTGTTGCATATTCTAAAAGAATCATGCTTAAGTGAAGAGAATTAGCACATGTTTAGGCATTTAAAAAAGTTAAATAAATTGAACATAATCAATAAAAATAAATATTCTGTATAAACAGTTTTGTGTTTATCATCTTGTTTGAAAAATTAGTGAACTGTTGAATATTCTATTCAGTTGAGATTTGCTGGATTTCAGTTTGAAATGCTTCCCTGACTGCAAATTGTGAGATTTATGGAATTTTTAATGATGTTCCAAGTAATGTTAAAAGGATCATGCCTCAGTGAAGAGAAATAGCATATCTTCAGGCATTTAAAAAAGTTAAATACATTTAACATAATCAATAAAAACTAAATATTCTGTATAAACAGTTTTGATTTTATCATCTTGTTTGAAAAATTAGCCCTTAAATACGTGAACTGTTGAATATCTAAAAAGGATCATGCCTCAGTGAAGAGAATTAGCACATCTTTATGTACTTTAAAAAAGTTAAACAAATTGAACACAATCAATAAAAAACAAATATTTTTACAAGCCGTTTTGAGTATATGATCTTGTTTGAAAAATTAGTGAACTGTTGAATATTCTATTCACTTGAGAATTGCCGGATTTCAGTTTGAAATGCTTCCCTGACTGTAAATTGGGGGATTTATGGAATTTATAATGATGTTCAAGCAATGTTAAAAAGGATGATGCCTCAGTGAAGAGAATTAGCACGTCTTTAGGCCGTTTTCGAAACGATGGTATGAATAAACGTTTCGCTGAAAATAAATGGCCGGTTCAGCTTTGATTCCCTTTCTGCTTGCAGTTGAAATCAGAGTAGCGTGACTTCAGGTTGTCCTTGAAACTTCATGAATAATTCAACCGAAGAAACGTTGCAGAGGGTGAGATCGAGATTAAAATAGAAATTTTGAGATATTCCGAAAGAGAAATTTTCAGCAAATATCATTCAGCATTGTTTCCTTCAATCCTTTGTAAAGGACAGTGAGTAATATTCAAACAAGATAATTTTTCAAGATAGTGCATATGTAAAAAGCAATATAGTTTCCTTGTATTTATAATCCATATTAATTTCTATTTTTCGCATTTTTTTTATTGTAGGGAATATCTACTTGAGCTGAAGGTTTAGGTTTGTCGCTCTACGGTCATTTTTTATTTTACACACTGTAGGCTAATTAGACTAGGCTAATTAGGAGGTACAGTTTAACTTTGATTCCAAACGGCTCACAAACATCCATGCCATGGCCAGGATTCGAACCTGAAGACTGTGGTAGCAAACGCCAGAATGCAAGCCAATTGGATCTTGTCCATTGGTTGCCAGCTGAAGAGATCGTTTATCTGCTTCAAATTCAGCTATAGTCAGGATGTTAACTACACTCATATTTTATTACTACTACATCACACCACATTGCCATGCTTAGAGCAGAGTTTTAGAATTATGTGTTTTAGAATGTATTACAGTTTGGGAATGATGTGGGTAAGAAGAAGTCTGATTGAGCTGTGTGACGCACCGGGACCTACAGCTTAAAGTGCATTCCGAACCACAAACAAACATCCGTGGCACCTCCTGGATTCGAACCTGAAACCTGTGGCATCGTACACCAAAGAGCTAGCCACTCGACCATCAGGCCCACCCATGTTTTATTAGCTCTTTGTAATTTAGTTAAAAATTATCGTTCTGAAGCTGGTGTTCCCTCAGACACTATGACAGCATGTTGCAGAGAGTCAGCCAATCGGAAACCTCAGAGAGCAGGCTTATGATTGGATGACGTTCTTCGACGTCCGATCTTAGTATCTAATGGGTTTATTATCTTATTACTATAATGATTGCTTAAAAAATCATTTAAATAAGGAATTACAAATTTAATTCTTTTTAAATAAAGTATTAAAACATTTAAAATTGATTTATAAATTTATATTTAAAATATAATAATTAAAATATTCTGCAATCAATTTTACTGTTTTATTACGATTCAATTATTTTGATTATGATCTCAAATATTTGTATTATGATTTCAATTATTTTTATTATGATTCAATTATTTCAATTATTATTCAGTTATTTCGATGATCTCAAATATTTTTATTAGAATTTAATTATTTTTAATATGATCTCAAATTTTCTTATTATGATCTCAATTATTTTATTTTTCATTTAAATTTACAAATTTGAAACAACTTATATCAAACTATGCTGTTATGATTTAATATAAATATCTTGTATGTAGTTGTACATATTTTTAATACCTGAGAGATTTTTTAATGATATCTTTAATGACAAATGCCGTTTATTATCTTGTCTTTAGATAAAATTCATTATACATAATTTATGTAAGATACGACATTAATCAATAAAATATTATTGAATACTTCCATAATGTAAAAGAATAGCCATCATGTAAAAATCTAAAGAAAATGTTTAACACTGAAAAATTTCTGTTCAGAAATATTTTTTAAAAATATATAATATAGCTGTCAATTGTCCAATATATAACAGAAAATATCTTCAAGTTATAATTTCTATCTCACAAAATTCTTCAATTTTCTTCTAAAAGTTATTTTACTTTTATCTTTAACAAAGTATTCATGTTTTTGATATTCGCCTTTTCCTTTGAGTTATGAGAAGGTTTAGTTCGCTCTTACAAATTGCACATTTTCTTTATTCTTTTAAATAAGACTTCCTGATGGAAAACTATTCACGGTAACTATGTTAAAACATTTTTCAAATAGCATGATACAAATATCAAATTTAACCATTTTTCGACGTCTAGTTATAATACTAAAAAGCAAAAATTGAAATGATAAGGCTCTTTTCATAGAAACTGTAATTTATATTTTTGGAGAAAGTTAAGTTAAGAAAAATTGTCGAAAGTTAGATTAAAAGTTAAAAAATTTTAAATCATAAAATCAAAGTATTTTTATTATCACTATTTACTAAAGAACTTGAAAACTTTTCCTATAAATTTAATATACTTAAAGTAAAAATAAAACAAAAAATATTTAAACCGATTTAAAAATTTTTTTTTAAATATAATCGACAGTTAATTTTTATTTATCAAATCATTAATTGCATTTCAGTTTTTCAATTATTAATGCATTGTATGCTAATATTTTCTATTACAGAAAAATGAAATATACATTGACAAGCTTTTTACAATGAAATGTTTTGATAATGGTACTCAAATTCAGATGCACGGTCATTTTTTTTTATTGATATTTACTATACAATTTATTTTAATTAGAAATTATTCCAAAATAATAACGTCTTATTAAAAATTGATATTATTAAATAATCAAAATTTAAACAGTAGGTAAATAACACATTTATTACATATAACTGAAGGTGAGCTACCGGATACTTCTATTTAGTATACAATATACATATAAAACTCACATTGAGTTAAAAGCAGTTTTGGAATGCTATTCAATCAATGCAAATGTTATTCAAGCAAGCTATTCAGTCCTGATCCACCTTGTTAATCATTCCCTCCTAATGAAAATACTCATCTTATTAATGATTTATTTCATTTTGTGCACTGATACATTTAAATGGGACCAACCTCAATTCTGGTTTCATTTCTCAACTATTCCAAATATAGGCAGTAGTTAGAAGTATATGATATCTCCGGACGGAGATTATTACAGTGAAAATTGCTTAGGTTTATGTAATGTCCTTCGTAATAGATATTATTAAAATATTCAAAACACAAGCTAAGTTGGTACGATATTTACTTTCATTATTTTAGAAGTTTCCGCTTTACGCAGATGAACTTGATGACTCCTTCATCTTACGGGATGTTAGACGAGGTTGTTAGATTACACAGAGTCGAATTGGTGGAGGAGTACTTTCGATGTGGGAGCTGGATTTTAGCCATGGAATTGGGATTCAGCGGGTCTGACAGTTGATGCAGTCTTAAACCAATGGAGCAGGAATGATGCTCGGTCACTGAAAGCACCAGTTGTAGCCTTAAGACAATTACTTTTATTAGACACTTTCATTTTGCATGATTGTAACACCGGAAGTCGCCGAAGTAGCTGGGAACAGAAGATAATATAGATCCCTGGATCTCAGTTGGTGAAAATTACTTTCATGGCGGATTTTGTCGTTTGCATAGGTTGGACAACACTTTAACCCAAACGCGATGAAGCGTATTAAGGAAGGTTTATTAGCCATTATTCATTACTTTTTATTATCAAAATGATCAATTTGGCAGTAGATCCAAACATATATGTTAGTTGGTAAAAATATCTTTGTGGCTCTTATTGCATGTATCTCCCCAAGGTGGTTATGTTTCAGTGCAACTTACTTCATTTCAATTTTATTCTATAGCACTGTGGATGGCTGTTTTATCCTACAAGACGACAGTATTTCGCTATCTAACACAGGTTGAGATTGGTGGTGGAGAAATTACTTTCGTGTGGATACTGTAGGTTTGTATGGGTTGGACAACAAACCCATTCTTCGAGACTCGATGGAACATATAAGGAGAGTGTAACCAAATTTCGTGCATTTATTTATTACTTTTACTATCGTGTCACCTAATTATATTTGGGGAGGAAGTCATATTGTGATAGGAGCCTTCCTGGTAAGGAGTTCTGTCTGTACATGGCCTTACTGATCATATATCGCTCCGAAGTGTCTTTAATGTTAAATTATATACAGGCGCTTCTTCATCAGACTATTATTCCTTACGTACATACTGATGATTCCTTCATCCTACAAGGAAAGATGATGTTAGATTACACACTGAGATGAAGAATATGAGGAACAAGAAAGGGAAAGAAAGTTAGATTACATCATACATCCTCATCGCCATGGACATCTAAGAAGATGAGGTGGAGTGCAGTGGAATCGAATTACTTTCGTGTGGAAATTGCCGTCTGCATGTACGCACTATTCTTGATGGAGTCTGTTTTAGATGGGTTTATTTATGCTCATCTGCGTCGAAACTCTTGAAAATCTTTTAATCTGTTTTTACATATCAATGGATCTTGCAAAGAGGCGATAAATCCTCAATTTGATCATGAATGT